>CM076580.1:408593855-408744875 GCA_034641835.2 Pinus albicaulis | reverse complement strand
AAATAGTCCATGAAGTTATTACATTTTCACATCTGAAGATTGGAACCCAAATATCCATCCAGAAAAGTGGAAGTCCCACCCCAGAGAGTGATAGAAAAATACCCCATGTCACATACAGCGACTTGATATAAAACCCAGTAACGGTCCACATGGAGATTATCGACAATCTGAGAAAGCATCCAAATATGCACAAGGCATCTATAAGAAAGTGAAATAGCAGTATGTAGAATAGTAAAGCAACAGATAGAGTACGTACCGACGTCCATTGTTCCAAATACAAATTAAAGTACCCAAAATCCTTGAACAGAGAAAAACGCTAATCATGTGAGAGTGTGATATGTCCAAAATATAAAAAGACCATCAGACCATATCAATAAACCAGCAACATAGACCAGCATCGCTAGTTTTGAAGGCAGAGTGATAAACATTAATCATTTTTTTTTTCACAAGAGAAAAAAACGTTGTTTTGAATATATTATATGAAGTAAAACAGTCCATGAAGTCATTACATTTTCACATCTGAAGATTGGAACCCAAATATCCATCTAGAAAAGTGGAAGTCCCACCCCAAACAGTGATAGAAAAATACCCCATGTCACATACAGGGACTTGATATAAAACCCAGTAACGGTCCACATGGAGATTATCGACAATCTGAGAAAGCATCCAAATATGCCCGAGGCATCTATAAGAAAGTGAAATAGCAGTATGTAGAATAGTAAAGCAACGGATAGAGTACGTACCGACGTCCATTGTTCCAAATACAAATTAAAGTACCCAAAATCCTTGAACAGAGAAAAACGCTAATCATGTGAGGAGTGTGATATGTCCCAAATATAAAAAGATCATGAGACCATATCAATAAACCAGCAACATAGACCAGCATCGCTAGTTTTGAAGGCAGAGTGATAAACATTAATCATTTTTTTTTCACAAGAGAAAAAACGTTGTTTTGAATATATTTTATGAAGTAAAACAGTCCATGAAGTCATTACATTTTCACATCTGAAGATTGGAACCCAAATATCCATCCAGAAAAGTGGAAGTCCCACCCCAGACAATGATAGAAAAATACCCCATGTCACATACAGCGACTTGATATAAAACCCAGTAACGGTCCACATGGAGATTATCGACAATCTGAGAAAGCATCAAAATATGCCCAAGGCATCTATAAGAAAGTGAAATAGCAGTATGTAGAATAGTAAAGCAACAGATAGAGTACGTACCGACGTCCATTGTTCCAAATACAGATTAAAGTACCCAAAATCCTTGAACAGAGAAAAACGCTAATCATGTGAGGAGTGTGATATGTCCAAAATATAAAAAGACCATCAGACCATATCAATAAACCAGCAACATAGACCAGCATCGCTAGTTTTGAAGGCAGAGTGATAAAAATTAATCATTTTTTTTTTCACAAGAGAAAAAACGTTGTTTTGAATATATATTATATGAAGTAAAACAGTCCATGAAGTCATTACATTTTCACATCTGAAGATTGGAACCCAAATATCCATCCAGAAAAGTGGAAGTCCCACCCCAAACAATGATAGAAAAATACCCCATGTCACATACAGGGACATGATATAAAATCTAGTAACGGTCCACATGGAGATTATCGACAATCTGAGAAAGCATTCAAATATGCCCGAGGCATCTATAAGAAAGTGAAATAGCAGTATGTAGAACAGTAGCAACAGATAGAGTACCGACGTCCATTGTTCCAAATACAAATTAAAGTACCCAAAATCCTTGAACAGATCAAGAAAAACGCTAATCATGTGAGAATTCAAAGTAAAGTTAATCTATTAACATTGCGAATAAAATTACACCAAAGTCAAAAACATTGCCTGGCCATACTCATGGAAAATTTGTCATCAAAAAATCAAAAAATTAAGAAGACTTCCCTCATACAGGGAAACCAGTCTTGAACGTTTAATTTACAGAATTCAAAAATATTACTTAAAGGTCCAGCACAGTAAAATAAACTAAAAGCAGCCCAATTAACTGGGCCTGCTAAGCAAGAAAAACAAATTAACCAAACTACTCCTCCGTTGGTTCCTCCACGATTCGGCACCATCCTTCGGAAGGTCCAGGATCGCTAGGTGCTACCTCCACATGCATGCCACGGCTCCCCTCCTGAAGGCCCGAATGCTGGCCGGCTTTTTCCGAGCTCAAACCCGCCGGACGGGTGCATTCTTCCTCCGTTTGGGCCTCCTCGCGGAAGACCACAGTGACTAAAGCCATGATTCTTGGGCGGTTGAGAGAGCAATTAAAGGAAAATTGCGCAGTGCGCGTCGTGGGAGAAGGTGAACTAGCGGTGGGGAAGCCAGGAGCAAGGGAATCCATACGGTGGCTAGATGCTACAAGCCGACCCCGCCCACTCCTAGTATTTGGATATCGACCTAAGTAATAATCACTGGACTGGCCGGAAGTCATCTCTGTTGAGGTGCTGGAGGGAGCGCGCCGGGATTGACCTCTAGTGCTCCCCCTGCGACAACGCATCCTATGACGCACGCGAGGCATGGGTGCAATCTCAGGCGCAGTGGGCACAAGAGACGAAGAAGCAGAATTCCAATTAAAAGAGGAAGACAGACAGAGACAGAACCGAGAGAAATGGAAATATGCAGCAAAGTCTAGGCAGAAGTTCCGCTGGCCACTTCTCCTTATCGTCACAGTTACCAGACAGTGTAATCCAGCAACCGGCTTGTCTAAAAAACCATGGCTAAACGCCATTTTTTATGTCGACCCGTCTGCAATGCAATCAAAGGACGGCCGTCATAATGAATCTCTGATCATTAATAATGAGAGCCGAAGGCCGGATCAAATTGGAGGGTGCGGAATCGCTCAGAGGAGTGGAGGTCCGATCTTGAACAGTGTTAAAAATTAATTAATGTAGATTTGATGTGAAAACTTAATTGAACAACGTTAAATGTTAATGCGAATGATATGAAATCGCCATATCCATGTCCCATCACCTTAAACGCCATCGAATGCACCCGCAGCCGGGAGCAGGGCAAGTTTTATTGAGGACACGTGGCAGAAATTGATTGGAGCGGATCTTTGTTTGGGCCGCTCGCGCAGTGGAAATCCGGACCCATAAAATATTAGGGCGAATTTGATAAGAAATTCGCGTCACAAAATTGGCCGACGTCAGCAGGCTATTTTGGAACGCGAATTTGGTTTGAATTATGGTTTATCGCCGTTTGAAGTCCGGCGGGCTCGACTTAAGAACAAATTTGTTTGATCCCATCTTATAAAATTTGTGTTGGTTTTCTTTGATAATACACATATTTATAATAAATCATGGGAATACCACACTAAACATGTGGAAAATTTATATAAATAATTATTGAGAACAATCATTTTTATGTAAAAATATCCAAGGCGAGGTCTGTGTAGAGAACTGGGGTCGTGAAAACTGTTCAAATATAAAAATCCCGATTAATAAAGAGACAAAATTGTTGTGCTTTCAGAACCTGACCCGAGGATTGGACATGAGTTAACAAACAAAAGGATAGCGGAACCAGACTTGCACCCGTGGTCAAGCCCTCTACCAAAACCACGAGCGGAATCACAAAAGCGGGTTGCCCATATCACACCGCTTTTGCGGAGTAGGCGGTATTTCCTATTCGCGAGCGATTCCATAGGGAATGCGACACGTGGCGAAGTGACCCCGGAAAACAACCGTTTAACCCACGCCATCGCACGTTAAAGCCCGACGTTGGAAGCCGAGCGAAATTTCCCAGAGTCGTTGATTTGGAGAAGGGCCATCGGACGGTGGTCGCACGTTGAACTTGCCCGGAGGTTAACTAAGGTGTGCAGAGGATAGCCAGGTACGATACGAGTGTTTGATTGGTTATTGATATATATAGGTGGGGCCGGAGTATAATGAAATTTTTTAATTAAATGATTGGCGGATAATTAACATAAGTCTGGAGCGTGATTGTTGTAAGGCTGGGTGGTGAAATATAGAGCCGAAAGTTCATTACAAGTTATTTATTTAAAAAGAAACGTGGAGTATAAATACAAAGTGTTGAAAGTTAAACATTGGTTATAAGGATTGGAGATAATATAAAATCGGGAATATAAATTAAAGTCCAACCATTGTGGATAGTATTTATTTATCAAATTCTACGAATTTGATAAATAAACCCGAAGAAAGAAGAAGTCAATTAAGACTCAGGCTGGAGGAAAAGAACGGGGTACGAGGGAAAATGCTGACGCAGCGATTGTAGACACACCAGCTCTCCTTGGGGGTCCAATTTCAGTTTGTTGCGTCACACGATGATCTCTCTTCTCTGGCATTTACTTGTATTGAAGATCACTATTCTAGGAATAAGGAGTTATTTTCTCCAAAAATAACCCTAGCCAAACATTGACAATGCATCGAGGATATCTTTCTATGCTTCATAAGTACATATGTTCTACTTCTAAATCATGTCTTGGAAGTGGTTGTTTTGCTGGAAATTATTCACCAGTTGGTTTCATACCAAATTCTTTTTCACATTTTCAGCATCCAATACATGAAAGAGATAATGGTTTAAAACAACATAAATATTTGAAATTTTGCAAGAATTGTCTGGCACACTTTGAATATGAATTTTGAAGTCAAGTGCATGATGCTGTATAGGATCAAGTGTCATTTGAATACCAAATGTTTCACAAGAAACTTCTCAACATGCTACCCTGCAGTAAGGATTAAATGACAATATTGCATCAACTATTTCCATAATAAAAGTGCACCTCGTCCATAAGACTAAACAACTACAAATGTTGTAGATCTAACAAGACCACACAATCAAATGTATTCCACAAGGCCAATACTGTATGAAAAATGAAAAGGAGTTTGCAACCAAAAATACCTTGGGCAACTAATTCAATTAGATACACCAAACCATCAGCAAAAAGGAAAACCAGCCTACTCAAAAGGCAAGCGTTTACCTCCTTTGACAAAATTTTGAGTTCTAAAACAAGGGCCTTTATTGTCTTGTCAATGCCCCTAGTAATTTGAATGGGGTTTGCACCTGCTGCAACAACCTAAACAAAAAGGTTTCATTTCAAATTATTTTCCACAAATTTAAGATAAAACCATTGTCAGTTTTGTATTTCCTAACAAGCTCATAAATTTTGACAAAAGAACCAAAATTTTTTAATACCTGATAGCAATTTTTTCACTCAAAAACTATATTAGACTCAATAAGCCCAACCCAAAACTAAAAAACCAAACACCATAAGACCCTACAAAAATGAATAGATGATCTTAATCCAGTACTATTGACAAAAAGTTACCTTTACACCCTCACTTATTAAACCCTGTGCTGTTGAATTTTAACTTCAACTGCTGCAGCAGAAGGACGGATGCAGCAACAACATTTTTTTTGGAGGTTGCTTGCATGCCATCCAGAAATTTAATTCAGCATTTAAAATTCCTGCAAGTTTTTTTTGTAGACGGCCACAGCCATATTTCTGTACAGGATTGTATTTAAACACAACGGCCAGCATTAACGCAATTCACCAACCAGAAATTAAACAAACAGAAATTTACCCGACAGTTTTGTAAATTCAAAAGGAGGACACGTGGAGCATTAATATTGGATCGCATGAAATTGAAGGGAATCTGAAAACCTGAAAACCGGACCCGAATTTTTATAGGGCACATTGGATTGAGAATTCGAGTTAAAATTAGGCAGACGTCAGCATCCCATTTTGGAACGCGAATTTGGTTTGAAATTCAATCTATTCAGAATTTTGAAGTCTGACGGAAAGGGTTCTTTAATATTTTGATAGTTTAATATATACATATGTTTTAAACATATGTTATATATATATCATATGCGAAATGAAAGGTGGGCCATAGAATTTAGTTTTAATTTTATTTTTTTTAAAGAGGGTTTATTATAATATGTTTTATATGTTACGGCATATAAAAATAAAAAGGACAAAAAAGCTTGGTAGTTTTTTTTATAGACAGTACGTAAATTTTTTATTACACAGCAGTGTGTAAAAAGTGAAAGACTGAGTGTAATTTTTAAGTGTGTATGCACAACAGTGCGAAAGTGAAAAACACAGCAGAGTGTTTTAGAGACAGAGTATGTTTGTTTTGAACAGACAGTGAGTTGGTTTTATGCACTGCTTTTTGTAGCAGTCATAATTTTGTAATCCCTCTCAGTGAGGAAGAAGTGTAATAGTTTTTTTTTGAGTTATTGAAGGGAATAGAAGTTTGTTTTCAAAGTATTGAAACTCTGTCTCCTGTCAAAGAAATTTTTATTTTCTCTGTGTTAGAGGAAAGGAGATTTATTCTCCATTCATTGTTATGGAATTTTTCAATATTCCAACATGTGCAAGAACAACAGATGTTGTGGTTCCATCCCCAGCTAAATCATTTGTCTTTGCCACAGCTTGCCTTACCAACTTGGCCCCAATATTTTCAACTGGGTCCTCTAATTCAACCAATAAAAGGCCAAAACCATAGCATTGAGATACATTTCATTACACTGTCAATAACAATAAAATTTGACTCAGCCATAACCCTTTCCTTTTATTGTTGTGAAAATCTTTATGCATTACTCTAATGTGGCTAGTCCATAGGCCAAGTAGACCACTGGGTAAAAAATATGTTTCCTTTCACCTTTGAGTTTTCAAATTATGCCTACCAAATCTAAGACATTTAAGAGGGGAAACTAATACAACGTTAAAAAGAAAACCAGAGCACACATCTACAAATTACCTCCTTAGCTACTGTCACACCATCATTAACTATTTTTCGGAGAACCATGCTTGCTCTCCAAGACAACATTTTTCCCTTCGCCCCAAGGGTGACTCCAACAAGATCAGCAAGTTTGTTCACACCGCCTGCAAGACAAATTGACAATGCTTTTAGTAAGTGTGCAATTGAATGCCAGACCATATGCCAAAACAACCCTCCATGAAAAATTAAAATAACACATTAAAATCGAATATAAGTGGACAAGGAAAGATCCACGGCAGTGAAGTTTCACGTGCAGGTGACCTTCCTTTAAACATAATTTTTTCTCTGACCTGCAATTTTTTTGTCACTGAGCCATCCTTGTTGAAGTACAACTCCTTTTCCATAGCTCTTTTATTAACTACCTTCTCTCTGTCGCGTAATCTCAGAGTCCCTCTTCTTCTTGAGCAATTAAAGGAAATGGGTGAAAAAACTGAAAGAGAAGACAATTGTCTGCCATAATTATCAAACATTGCACCCAACTTCTTCCCCTTTCCATTGTTACCCAATGAAGTAGATGTGGCAATTGTTGTCATACCGCCCAAAGCAGAGGCCATCTTCTCTTATGCTGAATATAGAATTACAAGATCTTCATATTAGTATGAACCTTAAAAAACATGACTCCCATTGCTAAAAATCACTTTTAAGTTGTAACGGGCAAACTAAACAACTATCGCAACTTTTGGCAACTTCTGGAGCATTAAGAGAGAAACAACCAAAGATAAATACAACCACAATCCTCATTTTAATGAGACCGGACTATATATTTGCATTAAGATAATAGAAAGAAATCACGACTATATTAAAGCCAGCACAAAACAA
This sequence comes from Pinus albicaulis, assembly GCA_034641835.2. NCBI lineage: Eukaryota > Viridiplantae > Streptophyta > Pinopsida > Pinales > Pinaceae > Pinus > Pinus albicaulis. The sequence continues at coordinate 408,737,302 of CM076580.1, read as the reverse complement.
TCTTTAACCAGTGTCTCTCGCGGCCTTCAGGTTGCCATGCTAGAGGTTGCATATTTTTAATTTAAATTCTTGACCTCTCGTGCCCATCTATGAATGCATCCGATGGGATATCTACATCAAATGCTCCTTTATATCCCCAAAAACAAATTCCCTACTACAAGAGCACCAATATTGATGGATCACCCCACACCATCCCACCCACTAGAAACAGTGAAAAAGGAAACCCGAGAAAACTTCTAAAATATCTCAAGATGACTATATGGGTGGTTCTTATGAATCAACCAACCATTCAGAACATGCTCATCAATCCAAACCATGAGTATTATGTGACGATATTCAAGCAGGAACTGAATCAGATTTCTGAAGCTATGTTAGAGAAACCCTAAACTCTCACTGAAAATAGGTGAAATGTGGCACCACTCAGAGATTGACATGTGTCAATTGGTACAAGTGGTAGACAATTGGCATGCTCAAACAATGAGGTGATGCAGGAATGACATGAGGGAGAAAATATCATAAAAGCCCCAAATCTGGAGAACTAAAGCTCATCACCAACCTGAGATTGACAACTTTACATGATGTAACCTATGAAATCGTAAATGGAGAAATCATAGTAACAATAAAGTAACCTATGTAACAATAAATTTGGATTCATCCTGGAGTGGTAATGGGAGAAATCATAGTGAACAACAGGAAACATGCAGAGTTGCTTACAATCAAATAGATGAAAAAACACATACAAAAAACCTAGATAATAATCATGAGCAAGCTTAATATTGAATTATGAACTGTAAAGGAACTTACAAAATGTGACATTACGAACCTGGTCAAGCGCACAAGCAAAAATATCCTGGACATGACCCTGGTTGACAGGTTGTATTGCTCATGATGCAAGAGGATTTGTACCTGCACTGCCAAGTCAATCAAAATCCATCATTATCTATACAATAAATACAAGTAATTGATGTAGTATTTTTTACTCTAAGATGCATTCTTATGATAATTTTAGAACATATGTTGAAAATGTCAAAACATACTTGAATAAGCTCCTCTTTGTTTCAAGAACAATTTATTGGAGTCGCATGAACTTGGAACAAGCCTCCCACGATCTGAAAGAGTAGCAACTAAGTCAACAGTGACTTTTTTGTTGCTACGTTGGATCGAGAGAGGTTTGCTCCAAGATTAAATCACTCCAATAAATTATTCTCTACTAAACAGGGCCAACCACGTGAAGGTGGAAGCTCTTATGGCCCCTCCCCCCCCTCACATCACTCTCAATTCCCTAATACCCAATCTATATTTCATTTTTTACTTTCATGAGCATAAAAAAAAAATATTCAATAACTAATAAAAAAACAATTCAACAAAAAGTACGCAAGGAAACATTGCAATTAATGCTTGACATAAAAATAGTATGATAAATGATTTTTTTATATAACGCAAAAAAACGTTCCAAGTATGGTAACGTTTGTCTTATAATAATACAATATTTTACATTGTCAAATTTTCTTTTTCTTCTTCCTATTTTTAAAGCTCTTAATTACATCATCAATATCATCGTGCTCTGCTCCTGTTTCGTGCCTTTCAACCCGCACTGCTGACCTAGTTGCGTATTCACGATGTCTGGGCTCATCCAGTGACGGGGCATCGCCTACAAAAACAGATAATATTAAATTTTAATTGTCAATTTTAAATATCATTGAACTAGTTCGGTAATATTAATAAAAAAAATTGCAATGAGATTATTTACCTGGTGCACCAGTTGTCGCCACTGACCTAGTTGCATTGTCATGATGTCTGGTCTCATCCAGTGACGGGGCATCGCCTCCAAAAACAGATAATAATTAAATTTTAATTATCAGTTTTTAAATATCATTGAACTAGTTCGGTAATATTAATAAAAAAAATTGCAATGAGATTATTTACCTGGTGCACCAGTTGTCGCCGTTGGGACTGTTGCCCTGTCTTCCTCTCTGGTGGTAAGATCCTCAAGGGAAACATTCTCTATCATTTAAACAAAAAACTTTATAAGGACAACCATCGAGGTATAATTAGAAAAAATTATAAGTGGAAATTAATTACTGTCACGACCCTCACTGATAGTAGCATTGTCGGCCTGGTCCCCACTACAATGATCAGGTTGCACGTGAGGATCATCTACATCTGGCTCTAAAACTGGGTTATTTGCCTCGTCGGTAGTGCTGCTCCCCTGATTTAAACAAAGTTTTTAGACATTAAATTTATGGACGAAAAAAAAAATATTGAAAGGTTAATGTTTTACCTTATCAGGCATTCTAGATCTTGGGACCTGCCCCAAGCTTCTGCGACGTTCAACTACAACTTGATAGCCGAAACAGAAAGCGATATTTTTATCTTCCTCTGTAGTTTCTGTTCCGAATTCATCACCCTACATTACATATGATTGTGTATTTTTAATCATATTTGATAGGATTACAAAAGCGTTGGAAGGCGATACAATTAATTATAAGATGTTTAGCTACTTAATTACAATTCTTGCGGCTAATTTCAAGTAGCCGCCCTGGCCTAGCTTGTGATGGCCCTTTTTTTCAATCCTAGCTTTGGTTGCCTTTGAGGTGTCAGACAACCTAGCATCAAAAGATTAAAGTCAGATATGACGTAGCACACTTTTATTTTAGACATAGAGAAAATTAAAGCTATTGAATTAAAGTTGTAATTTACCTTGCGGGTCCAGTTGGCATTTTTCCTTCTTTCTTTGCCCTTTTCTCTTTTCCGTCATGGATGAGTGCTCTCCACTCACTCTCTGGAACTGCGAGAGGACACTCATATCTAGGGTTAAATTGAAATTGCGTCTTATAGGTGTCCCTAGTATATTTCAAATATTTGCCGGCTACCCGAGCCACCGCTGTTCTGTCAAATGTGCCGACCCCAAAAAGGGCTTCTAGATAATCTAGAAGTTCTTTTTTCAGGTTGGAATTCTGGGAATTCCACCCTGTGCGTATGGTTGGGCCAAAATTTACCAATGCATGGCTCTCCAAAAACCTGTAGAACTCATTGTTTCCTACACGAATAAAACCAAAAGAAAAAGAAGATATTATGTTAATTTAAAATAAAAAATCATGATAAATATGTTTTAGATAAAGTACATGAAATAGTTAAAATATTAAAATATGCAGGGTTGTACATGCTTTATAGGGGACACCCTCTTCGTTCACCAACGCGTGCCATTAATGGTCCTGTGGGTGACACGTGGCTCGTACAATAATGTAGTTGGTCATATCAGCCTCAGTTGGTGAAATTTGTTACGTGATTGTTGGGTGTTCTCGGGCGGTGTGTTTCTTGGCTGGCACCTAAGGGGAGTGAAGGTGTACGAGAGGGTTTCTAGGAAATCTCTTGCCCTTGTGTCCCACTACCACCAACACCAGGTTCAGAAAGTGCCAGATAATGCTACATACAAAAGAACTTTTGTTAGTTTAGTCAATGTAAAAATTAAAAATCAAACTATCACAATTCATCTCATGCAGAACAAAAAAAATATCCTTTTGACTTTTTATTATTACCTGATATCTATTTAGCTGCCTCATAAGATGTTGTATCCTCTCTTCTGTTTCAGGTGTTTGAGGTGCATCTATCAAAGCATTAAATTCCGACCTTGCATCTCGTGCCTTTTTTTGCAACAACAACACTGGAGATAGGGATGAAGAAAGCTCTTCCTCAAAGAGGGAATCATCAGGCGTACCATGGCTAGGTGTCTGCATATTTGAACAAAATTAATATTATTTCAAATATGTAAATAACTAAAATACCTGAAGATAGAGCAATGCTGGCACTTTACATGTTCTTCCGCTGGCCTCTTTCCGCGATCATCCCGTCTCGGGGTTGTTCCTGTACTGCCCTGATCAGTCTGCCACATTGCAATAAAATTATAAATGTAAAAACTTGAAAACAATATCTAACTTGAAAACACAAAATGAAAGCTGAAATAATTTCTAATAAGACACCGGAAGACAGAGTTAGAGTTTCAAATATGCCTTGCATTGAATTCAGTCCTGGAAACATGTCATTGCACATTAAGGCACCCAAAAATTCAATCCATGAATGATATATTTAAGTAGGCTTCTCCTATTCTGGGAAAACACCATACCTATAATGCATTCACTTGCATGTATAAAGGGAAAGGAAAACATGTTTTCATACAACGGTGACAAAGGAATCTTGGGGAAAGGTATCTTCACTTTTTATTTATGTTGTTCATCCACACCACTCTCGTGTTTTCACTAATCCTGTTTTGTCATTTTTGGATTCAAATTAAGTTAAGGCCTTAAGTATTTTTTGACCTTTCGGTGTAGTTTTTATAAGTGGCATGTATGGATTTTCCATTAGTTCTGCACTTTTTCTCTTCATGCGCATGTTTCCCTGGAAATCAAATGCATGATTTAGTCCCATACATTTAACAAGTTGTTGGATCAACTCCATAGGAAATATCATGTTTCCTATTCAATAAAAAATTATCTCAGTTAGGGTAGGTAGGAAGGTTTTCCCTTTGTATTAATAGGGCACTTCTAGCTTGCATTTTTTATTATATCTTTCAAATTTAGTGTCGTTTCAATTAGGGCATGATTTTTGCAACTTTCAAGGTGAGAATGAACAAAGACAAATTTTTGTGATGGATGACTGTATATGACTCCATGGCCAGAGGAAAAGGCACTAATCTACTTCTTCAAATATATATAGTTCTCATTCACCTCATACAGAGATGGTCCCTGATTTTGAGCCAAATATTGCAGCAAAAAGTTCCCCCCCTCCATAATTTGATATTCAATGGAAATTTCTTAAATTGATGATGGGGCATGATTATGGAACATTGGCACATACATATGTAATGAAATTCCAAGATCATGATATATGTTTGCATATGTTTATGGCAATGTTCCACCAAGTCCCCTGGAGGTGGGAGCGAGGGGACGAGGGAGCGCGGGAGCGGCCTATGCAAAAGCTCCCTACCAATTTTCAGGAAACGTGGGGGGACGTCGGGGTCATAAAATTATAAAATTTAATATTTAAAATGTAACTATATTTTTGCAAGGAATGTATATACATTCATCATACACTTGCATCATGAAAGATAAATCATAAATGATAAAATTACAAATCAATGAATGATGAATCATATAATTGAAACAAATTTAAAAGTTAAAAGTTAAAACATACATCATACAATCATGCATGTAAGTTTGTAAGTTTGTAACTATATAATCATTAATGTAACTACTAACAATGTACAATGAAAATAAAGTTTAAGATATCATATGACATATTATGTCAAGATTCAAAATAGAGTTTAAACTGAAGTTTACAACTCAAGTCTGAAACATAAAACTTAAACGCAAATAAGTTATGTCTGAAACATAAAACATAAAACATAACATATGAATATCAAATGATATCATCACAATGATAAATGAGCATAAATGCTCAAGTTAATGCCCCACTAGTCTCTGCATCCAACTTCTGCACGAATATATCAAGATCAACCATGTCACCATCTGAATCAAAATCACTTGGATTCTCAAATATGCTAAGTGGCACATCAACTTTTAACACGAAACCATAAACTAAAAGGGGCGGTGAGGGGACGTGAGGGGGTGTGAGGGAAACATCCCCTAGAAGTCCCCAAGACCCCGGAGCGCGAGGGGGCGAGGAATCTAGACCCCTAGGTGGGGAGGCGAGACCCCGTGTAACACTGGTTTATGGAGGTGGTGGAGCAAAAAAGAGCTCAAATAGAGCTGAAATTTTTCACATAAAAAGGACTATGGGCTTGACTAATGGTTCCATTTAAAAAATGATATCTAGATAGAGAATAAGTGTAGCATGCAAACATGCATTGAAAATCCATCTGAGTTTGCATTGTATTACTTATGATGGATTCAATTTTGGGTTTCAAAATGCCAGGTTATGGCATGATTTTGTCGAGAAACCCTTAGTTGGATTCTCATGTTGGTTTAATTTATATTTTAATTTTGTTTTGCAGTCTTTGGGTGATAGTAACTCATGAACTAGGTTACCAATGTGTAACAATCATATTTCAAGAATAAAGTTGTGATTTTTTTATATTATTATTATTATCTATTAGCTACGTGTATTGACACCTAATGCCTGGAATTTTGACATCTTGATAGCATGGATAATTTCGAAAATGTTTCTAGTAATGTTAACATAATAACTATCATTACGTGTCTTCACTTTTTCCACCATAATAGACCTGTGATATGGACTCATCACACAACTTCATATGCTATGTCCCAACAAGTTCAAACTGGTTGAACCTACCTCATAGTGTGGTTATTAAGGACAAGTTTCTTGATATATAACTTGATAGCATAGACCGCGTTGCAGTTCTAAAAAGAATCCTCAAGTGTCAAAAAAACTTCACAATATGTTCTACTATAAAGCCTTTTGGGATACCTGAAATAATATATGTATCATTGATGACTATTAAAGTATGACAAGATCCAGAGGGAAAGGAAATCAATGGAAGAGTGATCCACCAATGAGAACCTAGAATTTAGCATCAGATGAGTTAGAGTCTAGGAAATTGAAACCCTATAATTTTGTTTAGTGATGAAGGAAATCACATAGGTAATTTGATGACTTTTAAAGTATGACAAGATCCAGAGGGAAAGGAAATCAATGGAAGAGTGATCCACCGATGAGAACCTAGAATTTAGCATCAGATGAGTTAGAGTCTAGGAAATTGAAACCCTATAATTTTAATTAGTGATGAAGGACATCACATAGGTAATTATATTTTTATGTAGAATAATCTGTTAATTCAAATTTAAACTACATAATATGAAAGGCATACCATAAATTTTTCCACGTAAGTCCAAACAACCTATAAAAATGGAAAACCTTCTTTTTCCATGGGAAATAATTTACCTTTCCTTTTTAAAGGCAATCTAAATCACAAAAAATATGAACTATACTGCACACATTCTTGGATAATGTGAAAGTGGAAAAGGAATACCCTACACAAGTGATGCACACATGTACATTTGAACACTAATAGATTTTTGTGGTTGAAATGCAATGCTTGTTTTCATTTAAATGTAGGGTTTTTAAAGCAGGGAGAAATAATGGCTGCCAAATTAATAAGCGTTTCTTTGGGAAAAATTTAAATCTTGTATTGGGTGATGAAGATAATAGGGGGTATTGAATCTTGATTCTTGACATCTAGAGAGAACCCTACAGCCTAACACAATCCAATGGAATTGACCAAAAAAACCCAAATAGAGTCAATCCTACTATAGGAGGAAGGGCCTGCAGTAAGAACTTACCATTTCTGAGGCGAAGGCGAATGTTGTTGCAAATTTGAGAGGCGAACGGCGGGCGAATGCGAGGAATATGCGTTACTTGCCAAGAGGTCAGGGCGAATGCGGGGGCGAATCTTTGTTACGAAAGAGGCGGGGCGAATCCGGGCGAATGCGTTGCAGGAAACTCGGGGTGAATGCGGGTGAATGTTGTTAAGATCTCGGGGTGAATCTTGAAGAGCGAATCTTTGTTCTAAGCGAGCGAATGCTGAGGGCGAATGCTGTTCTGCAAGAGCGGAGGGTGAATGCGCGCGTGATATGAGACGTTAATGTAGCACACATGTACATTTGAACACTAATAGATTTTTGTAGTTGAAATGCAATGCTTGTTTTCATTTAAATGTAGGGTTTTTAAAGCAGGGAGAAATAATGGCTGCCAAATTAATAAGCGTTTCTTTGGGAAGAATTTAAATCTTGTATTGGGTGATGAAGATAATAGAGGGTATTGAATCTTGATTCTTGACATCTAGAGAGAACCCTACAGCCTAACACAATCCAATGGAATTGACCAAAAAAACCCAAATAGAGTCAACCCTACTATAGGAGGAAGGGCCTGCAGTAATAACTTACCATTTTTCAAGAGCTGAGGGCGAATGTTGTTCTGCAAGAGCTGAGGGCGAACGCTGAGGGCGAATGCTGAGGGCAAATGCTGTTCTGCAAGAGCTGAGCGTGAATGCTGAGGGAAAATGCTGTTCTGCAAGAGCAAAGGGCAAATGCGCGCGTGATATCAAACGTTAATGTAGCTATTGCGACAAATACGAAACAATAAAATCATTTTTATGTAGCGCGCATATAAGTTTCAAATTTTTATGTAGCGCCCATATAAGTTTGGTATTTTTATGTAGCGCGAAAATAACTGTCGCTATATCGACGACAGCAAAGGCGTCGCTATTAAGACGGGTGCCTCCAAACATCGCAATGGCGACACCTAGACATTGTGTCGCAGTTGCGACGTTTAGAGTCGTCCCAATAGCGACGCTTTGGGCCATGGTGTCGCAATTGCGACGCCTTCCTTTAAACGTCTCAAGTGCGACACTTGTTTAAGTGTCGGTATTGCGACACTTTTCTATAGACGTCGGTATAGCGACGGTTTCGGGCGGGATGGAAAAAATTTGGGAAAATTTCCGACATTTGGTCAAAAGCGTCAGAAACAGGTGTCGGAATTTCCGCCAAATGTAGTAGTGATTTAAATAATATTCCTAGTTAAATTTGACTAAATCATTTTTAAATAATTAAATAAATCATTATTTGTTTAATTATATTCCCACCATCTCCCTAAAATAATAAATAAATCATTTATTTATTTATTGTTTATAAATAAAAGAATTGACCCAAGTCAAAAGACCTTTTCCCTCCAACAAATATAATAAAATATTCCCAAAGGGTGGTTCTAGAATTTGATTAATAATAGTTTATTCATGCACCAAGTTCTAGATAACCCTAATATTTTGTTATAAATAGAAGGGTTTTCCCCATTCATTAGTCACCTTCATTGCATTAGATCACTCTCGATCTATTCTTGGTCACCATTTCCACTTTTTGCATTGTGAGCTCCCATTGAGTTCTATGTTTGTCTGGGTTTTTCCATATCAATAGGAGAAAGGAATTTTAGATCTGAAGCACTGAGGACTTTCAAAAACCCATCCCATTGAGGAGAACCGGAAAACACCTTTCTTGTTTTCCTCTCAGGTGCCCCCTTTCAATATAATATAAAAATTATTTTAAATACATTATTTTTGTCTTGTCTATTGGATACATGGAACCATATTTTACTTTATCTGCTTGATGTCTTTCAAATCTGTATTTGTGCAGCATTATTTGGATCACTTAACTTCATATTTAAAGATATTTTGCAGCCATAATTAATGTTAGGGCTATTTGTTATGCGTAGCTAAAGTACTAAGATATTTGTTACACCATTTTTTTGGTCATCTAACCTATTATCATTAGATGAACCTAAGTACACCATGTAAGACCAATTTTACCCTAAGTAAAATTGCTTTCACCATGTCAAATAACATTTGTCCATATTTCCTGGTCATATTTAACCCAAAACAAGGAAATTAATTAAATAAATCATTATTTATTTAATTATTTCCCAAGAATAAATTATTTAAACCATTATTTAATAATATTCCTAGTTAAATTTGACTATATCATTTTTAAATAATTAAATAAATCATTATTTATTTAATTATATCCCCATCATCTCCCTAAAATAATAAATAAATCATTTATTTATTTATTGTTTATAAATAAAGGAATTGACCCAAGTCAAAAGATCTTTTCCCTCCAACAAATATAATAAAATATTCCTAAAGGGTGATTCTAGAATTTGATTAATAATATTTTATTCATGCACCGAGTTCTAGAACACCCCAATATTTTGTTATAAATAGAAGGGTTTTCCCCATTCATTAGTCACCTCCATTGCATTAGATCACTCTGGATCTATTCTTGGTCACCATTTCCACTTTTTGCATTGTGAGCTCCCATTGAGTTCTATGTTTGTCTGGATTTTTCCATATCAATAGGAGAGAGGAATTTTAGATCTGAAGCACTGAGGACTTTCAAGAACCCATCCCATTGAGGAGAACTGGAAAACACCTTTCTTGTTTTCCTCTCAGGTGCGTCCTTTCAATATAATATAAAAATTCTTTTAAATACATTATTCTTGTCTTGCCTATTGGATACATGGAGCCATATTTTACTTTATCTGCTTAATGTCTTTCAGGTCTGTATTTGTGCAGCATTACTTGGATCACTTAACTTTAGATTTAAAGATATTTTGCAGCCATAATTAATGTTACGGCTATTTGTTATGCGTAGCTAAAGTGATCTTTTACGACGAAAGATTCATACTAACAATTGGCGACTCCACACGGGTTTTCTTTTGCGACTGCTGTCGTTTTATATATTCCTGCATATCTAGCTATTTCAGACCCTAGGGTTTCTCTTCAGTTTTCTATTTTTCCTATTTTTATGGTCTTTTTTACCTCTAAAACCCTCAAACATTCAAATTTCTAACTTCCCTGTGTTTCTGGCCCTATTGCGCAGGTGACAGACATCAGCCGCAGCTGAGACGACAAATTTCTCTAAAATCTGCCGCCGAGAAAGCCGGATCTGCAGGTCGCACTTATCGGCCCAAAAAGTGCGACCTAGCCTTGAGGTCGCACTTTTCTGCCCCAAATCTACGACCTGGACTGCAAACAGGTCAGAAACTGCAACCTGCACTTTTTTCTGCATTTTTCCAGCACTTTTTCTGGGTTTGACTGCAGCTTCTGTCAGGGTTTTACAGCCTCTGTCTCCGCCCGTTTAGACCTGTTTCTGATCTATTTCACTCAACTAAGTGGGAACCTTGCCCCTTAGGGTTCTAGCACCCTCCAATTTTTGTGGGCGAGTTTTTGCTGTTTCAGAAGTTTGAATTTCCAGAGTTTCAGCCTTGTTTCTTCCAGATCTGACCCCCCATTTTCAGATCCATTTCGATTAGCTCTTATCCCTTTCAAACCACCTCATATAGTTTTGTTTGAGTTCATTCCTAGAGCCGCCTCCTTGCCCCTTCTACTTTTAGCTGGTCCCCTCCTTTTTAGCAGCAAACTTGCCTCTGTCTCTTTGTTGTTCTTTGCACCTCTTTTCAGCAGATTTCTCCTTTCGATCCCTATCCCTCCCAACCTTAGATCTATTGGCCTCCTTTTAGCCTGCTTTGCTTAGATTTTTTAGCTCTTATAGACTAGTTTTGAGAGACCCACCTTCTGGGGTTAGATTGATGCATTAGTAGCTGTTAATTTTCTGTTCTTTCAGTCTTATTTCTCACAGATTTATTTTCAGCTACACAGCACACTTTTTTATTTTACTCTCAAAATGTCTGGGTTTAATCAATTAAAATTAACGCACGCCACACACCGACCCTAAGCGAAGAAGATCTTGGTTAACACCGCCTGGCAAAGACTTTAAAATCAATTGACACTGCACCTCTCTGCCCTTGTTTCGACATTGACCTCACTTGATTTTGCCCCTCCTTGCCCTTGTCGGTTTTTCTTCTTCCCGTCATCATTGCGCCTCCAAGGCGTTTGTCTCGGAGACTTCTTGGCCTTCACCCTCAGTTTCCGGTTGGTCGACTTCCTCCTTCCCATCATCATCGAGTAAGTCCTCCCCTGAGTCCGCACTCCGAATCTTCCTCTAATTGTTTGGGTTCTCCCCCTACTTCTAGTTCTCCCCCTCTTACCTTCACCATGTCTAGTTCAGGACCTAGCCCTAACCCTAGTTCTACTACTGGGTTCGTTTCCAGTGGAACCACTACGAGACCTACCTCGACTGTCCCGTTGCTCCCTTATATGGCCGGTCTCAGTCTCCCCGACTTCAATCAGCTGATTAACGATCCTATTCGCCACGATGTCAATTGGCCTGCTATGCCAACCAAGCTCCCCTCCGACATTCCCAAGTTCGAAGGCCTTGCTAGTGAAGATCCCTCCAACCATATCCGATCTTTTCACATGTGGTGTTCCTCCAATTCCATCATCGATGACTCCACCCATCTTCGATTGTTCCAACGCACCCTTACCGACGAAGCTTCGAAATGGTATGTTTATCAAGCCACCTCTTCCCATACCACTTTTGCGACCATTTCCCAAGCCTTTTTATCTTATTTCCAGATCCCTCTCCGATACGACACTGGTACTGAACTCTTGACCTCTTTTCATCAATCCTCTTCGACCCATCTTTCCTCTCATGTCCAAGAATGGCGACGAAGACGGAGCTTGTGTCGCACTCCCCTCTTTGAAGATCGGGTTTACATGGACTGGTTCCTTTGCTCTCTCTTACCTCCCATTGGAAAAGATGTGGCATCCCATTTTCCCCAAACCGAAGAAGCCGCCCTCCAAATAGCCTTGAAGTATGACTTTATCTACGCTCAATCGGGTTATGTTTATACTATCCTTCCTGACCTCCCCAAACCCTGTGGCCCTAACGCCTGGGGGGCATCTCACTCTGCCGACGGTATTGTTGGCGCTTTGTTGCATGCCTCTCCTCAACCTCTTCTGGGCTATGGTTTCCCTCTAGGAGGGGCCAACCCCTCTGGCACTTTTCCCCCTCCAAGTAGCATGTATACAGGATATGGCATGCCTCCTCATTTTTCCCCCACTCCTGCTTACCTCAATGTTGCCCCTCCCCCACCTTATCCCTATCCACAGCCTACTGTCCCAGCTCCTCTAGCATTTGGACCTCCCACTCCTTTGCCTTCTCCACCCTCGTAACCGCACTTACTACCACCTCCAGGGCAAGTATTTGTGCAGCAAGGTGCAACTCATCCTCTTCCTTCTCAAATAAAGAGGAAAGGCAATCCATTCGCTTCTGGTAATCGTGGATCCAATCCTTCCAGTATTGATTCTAACACTGCCAACCAGCCACATGGCTCTCAGCCCAAATCGGACAGGCCGCTTCGTACCAATAAGCCCTATTCGTGTTGCGGTGTTTACAGTCATTACACTCATGATTGTCCCCTATTACCACAAATGAGGCAGATGTGGGAGTCTCAGGCCACAGTGCGGGAACAACACTCTTCTCCTACTGTCTCTCCCTATACGGCTACCTCTCAACCCGCTGTGTTTACCGATCCTTTCCCTCAACAAGGATTCGTGGCTACTCAATACCCTCATGCCCCGGTAACCACTCAACCTTCTCCTTCTGGTTCCTCTGATTACCAGATTCTCATGATGGCCTCTGACCAACCTCTCACCATCGACCTTAACCTTCAAACTCGGTCTCGTCAGTACTCCACGCCTCCCGTTCCGTCTGTCTCCGAGTCCCCATCTTCAGGTACTACAGAGCCTCTATCAACAACCAATGGTCCCTTGCAAATCCCTTCGCCCAAAGCTGAGGTTCATACCAAAATTATTTAGGGCCCATTACGCCGAAATGCTGCCTCTGGTCGGGCTACCCATTTATTCAGCATAGTAGATGATCTGGCACAATCTCCCGCTGCCATTTCAACATTGGAACTCCTCCAGTCCCGTCCTTCTCAAAAGAAGGCTCTACTGTCTGCCGTGGGTGCTGTAGATCCTGCTAATGACCAATTAATTGTTTTCGACACCCGTCAGTCAGACCATCCACCCCTTCCTGCTTCTGTTGCTTTCCAAATCCCAGTCAAAATCTGAAACGCCAATGTTGCTTGGTGTATCATTGATGAGGGGGCATCTACCTGTGTGATGTCCACTTCGGTTTGGAAACAACTCGGATCTCCTGAGCTGGCCCCTTCCACAATCAACCTTCGAGCGTGGGATGTCCATGCCTCCCAGCCCATTGGCCTGTTCCGTAACTATTCTATCACCCTTGCAGGCAAGATTGTTTGTGTCGACGTTGAAGTTATCGACACCCCTCTTAACTACAACATTATTTTGGGGCGTAGTTACACCTATGCCATGTCTGCCGTCCCATCCACAGTCCACCGCAAGATGTTTTTTCCTCATAATGGAAAAATTGTCACCATTGACCAATTGACGTATCATGAACCAAAATTTTAGACCTCCCCTGAGTCCACCATATCTACTGTCACCAATAAGCAAGCTACTGATTCTTTGACCAATGTTTCTCCTGGCATCTACAAAGACTCCTCCTTGCTTGGAACCTTCCCAGGTCCCCCCCCTCCTCCTGTCTCGGATCCTAGCTTAGCGAATGTTTGCATGATGCAATCGTCTCGGGCTACCCTTCCACCGCCTGCTCCGGCTAGTCAGCAACCTCAACCCCGTCCGCCACACTCTACTCCTAGCCCTTTGCCTCAGCCAAATCAACCTCTCCCACCTGGTCCTCCCCCTCCCCCTCACACTCAGGAACCTCCCTACCCTCCTGAGTCGGTTTTTTTCGGTCTCCACCATTTGGGAGCCGTCCCTCCTGGCCACTACTCCGCTGATCAGATACCTTTCCTTGGTCCCCCCCCCCCTGGGAGTCTATTCGGTTCCTGTCAAGGCCACCCTTTCCCTCCCTAATTTAACCTTGGGAATACCAGTATGGTATCTTACTCCTCCAGCCGAGACCCCACCAGGCCACCCAAAACCATACATCGTTGTGACACCAGTGCATCTGATTCCCATCACTCCTTCCACTGCTACTATGCCCCTAGCCCCTCCGCAAGACCATCCTCATGCTGGGACAACTACGGGCAAGAAACAAAAAACTCGCAAGGGGGCATCCAAAGACAAGGCCACCGCACCCAACCTTACGCCCCCTCCACCCGCCAAACCTTGTGCCTTGTGTGATGGTGTCGGTCATGCCACCCATACTTGTCCTGAGTTGCCCCGTATCCAATCCATGGTCAAGTCGCATTCCCTGAATCGACTGCCACTGAAACCTCTGTTTCTTCCTCATCCGCCACCAAGCACCCAAAGACTCTTCGTACCTACAAACCCTGTGCTCTATGTGGTGTCCAAGGCCATTATTCTCACCATTTTCCTCACCTCACGCATTACCGAGCCTCTTTATAGGTCATTCGCGAGTACGAAGTTGAACAACATAAATATGCCTCTCCCATCCTTGCTCAGTATGCGTCAAGTTTACTAGAAGATCCCCCTGCGACCATTGACATCCCTCCCCCTGATGTCGAGATGTCCGAATCTGCTACTCCCCTCTTGTACCTATCATCATCCGCCCATCCCCCGGAGTACATCCCCTCTGAATCCACTCCGTCTGTTTCGCTTGATTCCCCTTCAACAACATTCTTGGGCTCTTCATGCTTTGACCATCTGTTGACTTGCTCTTCTGTCATTTCCCCTGATGACCCATATGTGCGCCTTTCTTCCCAGACTGATGATTTTGGTAGCTTTGCAGCCTCCTCTGGTTTCCTCCACCTTTCCCTCTCTTCCCATGATCCCGATGATGCCATCCATATCTATGATGTACGTCGCAACATATGTTCCCGCTCCTCCTCCCATTTCTTGCCTCATGATACTATGCTGTCAGCCATCTCATCCACTCATTATATTGGTTATGCTGATGGGGCAAGGTGCTATTCCCGGAATCTCGCCTCAGCCGCCTGGGCCATCTTTAACCCCTTGCATACCCTCGTTCTTGCAAATGGGGTCTGCATTGGTAACGCCACCAATAATCAAGCCGAATATGATGCAGTCCGTGGTCTCCTAGCTGATGCCCTCTCCCACCACATCCTCCATCTACACGTCCATCTAGATTCCCTGCTTATTGTCTTACAAATTAATGGTGTATATCGTGTGCATAACCCTATCCTTTTTAGACAATATTTACAAGTGAAACTTTTGATCCATGAATTTATATTCATTAAATTCAACCACATACCTAGAAGTCAAAATCACTACGTCGATCAAATCGCAAATCATGTTCTAGACTGGCATTTATCACACACAAGACAATAACATTTAACACCATAAAAAAAATGCATATAAATCATATATATCATATAACATGTGTTTTTAGATTCCATCTACTTTGAAACATACGACATGCCCTTAGCATGTTACATTAACAAAACTACAAAAATGGGGGGCACCACTTGCCCCTACATAGACACTGGGGGGCACCACCTACCCTACATCTAATCACTCTCTGGGGGATCCCGAGCCAACGGCTTTGCTCCCACAGCTTGTAGATCATGCACAGTCTGACTGGCCATCGGCATGCGTCGCATGATACCTCGCCATTCCGAGGGTAGCCCAATACATAACTCTATGTACTAGTCGTCTAAATCCTGCCACCCATGCTTCGACACACCAGTCAGCAGCCCCTCACATCTACGACTGATGTCCTCCAACAGAGCAGCCATATCCTCATTCTGTGCAGTCCTTGACCCACTTGCACCTGTAGCTCCTGCTGCTGCAGGTTGTTCCCTATATCCGGCCGATTTTACCGGAGCTATATCTTCATTCCAAAAAATCTAAGGATTAGTACCATGAATACTAGTCACAAACTCTAAAATGCACATAACAGATTAGTTACTTGTCACTTACCATAGGGCCCCCATACTCGACCAGGCGGAAGCGGCAAGTCCGGATCTCCCCAATAACTCATCCCACTATAGGGATAGTCATCTATGTACAACGGCATCTGATCCCAGTGGGCAAAGAACTCTGGTCGGAACACCCGTCCGACCACCCCTCCCCCTCCTCTACACAGCATTCGTCCCCACCGACGCATTCGGGGCTCTCTCGGACCCCCATCAGGTAACTATATACGAGGTCGTATGGTCGGGATCTTCTCGAAGAAGAAAGAGAACAATACCGTCCCATAGGCACAATCATGATTCACTTGCCGCTTACATAGTGACAGTTGTCGTTTCACCGACACCAACATCATCTGGGCCCACCCATAGTAGGTCCCACCTAACACACTCTCTACAATCATCATTTTCCCTCCAGTGATGTGATGGAACGCCTGGCTGCCCAAGATCTGCAACACTGCTGTGGCCACTGCCCGGGTCTCCAACCTCTTTAGATCCCCAAGGGATATCCGAGTCCCTTTGACTCAGACACCCGGTTGACAATGTCACTCAACAAACTCCATAATGTTACACCCTCGTGGTAACACTGGCTGCGTATTTCCCACCATCCCTAATGGTGAGAGACCAGTCAAGAAATACAGATCCTGGACTGTTAGCTCGATCCTGTGCCCCTGCACTATAAACGCCTCATGATCTGGATCCCAATAACTGATAATCCGAGCCAACAAGGGCTCCCCAGCCCTCATCAGAGGGTTCTCCAAAAATTTTAGAACCCCAAATCTAGCCAATGCACGACGGACACCCTGATCCGCTTGGATTTCTGTCTGCAATGTACCTAGGTCTCTCTCTCTCCATTTGATTCATATATCTGCCATAACTACACATAAACATCATCTTTGTCAGTCTACAGATCAACAAAACTGCATTAACTCACACCAAAACTAAATCTCAGCCCAAAACAACACTGAAACTACCTCCCTCTCCCAGGTCGCACTTTTCAGGCCCAAACTTGCGTCCTAGGTCGCAGTTCTTGCCCCAAAAAGTGCGACCCGGCCGTGAGGATGAAGTAGGGGAAGTTACTGGGATTTCAGACCCTAATCTGAACTTTGAATCCATCAAAAACAAAGAGTAAGATTAGAGCTCTTACCTACAACTGACGGATCACGATTCCAACAGTCGGTTTGTCCACTACGATCACCACAAGATTTAGGGCCTTCTCTCCTCTCCACATTCACCACAGCTACACAAGCAAATGAATGATTTTGGAGGGAAAATGCCATATTAGAAGAAAAACCACTGTTTTGTCTTTCGCCCGCTGCGACCAAACCGTAGCCTCGTTTGACAAACCGTCTACACCATTGGAAAGCTCTCACCAAGCACTCAAATGGGTATCTGTTAGTTTTTCATGTTTTGATACTTCACCTGGACACATTTTGTCCATGAAGGGTCTCTTCATCTCTCTCAAAATCGAATTTCTTCACTTACAACACTTGTACTTGGGGCACCACTTTGCCTCCTTACTTGTCTTTGTTCATGTTGATTTTTGTCATGAGCTACCCTATTGTACTCATGCTTTTCCGGTCCCCCATTGGACCTTTACTGCATGGCAGCACCATCGAGTCACCCTTGTTTAGAGCATCCGAGTTAAGTCCTCATTCGTCATAAAAGTCTATATCAGATCCCTTTGTATCCCGACATAGCCCTCCCTCCTTCATCGTTCGGTTCCCCTCTCGTGTCACACATTATGGCCTTCAGTACCATCGTCACTTATCCTCCTTGATATTGTGTCAGCTGCCGCCAAGCCATTCATGCCCTTTATGCTCTAACAAGGGAAGTCGTCCAACCGCTCATCCATATCCCTCATTCCATCATCATCCTTCCTGTCTATCCATTCGTCGCTCTACTATTTTCTCTCATGCCTTAGTTGGGGTTCCATTACTGCCTCACCTATGGCATACCTACTTCTGTCGACATCAGCTCATTTACTCCAGAAGTCAGGTCTCAGGGGCAGTGTACCTTGGTTCGAGCTCTTTTTCGCCTGATTGTGATCTATACACTTGATGGTTCAGTGATGCAGCAGTAGCTATTGGTGATACCCGGGTGTGTGAGATGTCTCAACCCTCATGAGGGGGTGGCCCTGCAGGTAGCCCTCCACATGCTTCATTTCAGCCCTTGATGCAGCTCCTCTTCTTTGATGATATCAGCCTCAGCCGCTTGTAGCGCCTCTTCGATTTGCATGTATCAGTCCAATTTCGCAAGCCCTTCCCCGTGTGTAGGGGGCATTTGGGTGTCTTTGTATCTCATGTACTAAAATATTATTGTATAAGTCCCGACGGTTATTCCAAGCATGGCATGTATGTGGGATTCATCATTCTAGTTATCTAGCTCATGTTTCGGCCAACACATGTTTTACTATTGCGTTTCGTGGTTTTCCGAGCACCTTATTGTGTGTACTATTGTCTCGACAGGCATAGGTATGCCTCCCCCGCCGCCTTTAGCACAGGTACCACTTCATAAAATAGATACTTGTTGCACCTGTAAGTCTCATCTCCTCAGGGTCTAGTCCTCTAGCACTTTCGACTACATTACATTCCTCTCTCTCACTTTCCTCTTGTTATCTAGTGATTGAGTTCTTACAACATAATTCGGTCATACGATTTGCTCCTAACTCGTATGTTGGGGGGCAATCTGTTACACCATTTTTTTTGGTCATCTAACCTATTATCATTATATTAACCTAAGTACACCATGTAAGACCAATTTTACCCTAAGTAAAATTGCTTTCACCATGTGCAATAACTTGTTTGTTTATATTTCCTGGTCATATTTAACCCAAAACAAGGAAATTAATTAAATAAATCCTCATTTATTTAATTGTTTCCTAAGAATAAGTTATTTAAATCATTATTTAAATAATATTCTTAGTTAAATTTTACTAAATCACATATAAATAATTAAATAAACCATTATTGATGAAAAGAGGTCAAGATTTCAGTACCAGTGTCATATCGGAGAGGGAGCTGGAAATAAGATAAAAAGGCTTGGGCAATGGTCGCAAAGGTGGTATGGGAAGAGGTGGCTTGATCAACATACCATTTGGAAGCTTCGCCAGTAAGGGTGCGTTGGAACAATCGAAGATGGATGGAGTCATCGGTGATGGAATTGGAGGAACACCACATGTGAAAATATCGGATATGGTTGGAGGGATCTTCACTAGCAAGGCCTTCGAACTTGGGAATGTCGGAGGGGAGCTTGGTTGGAATAGCAGGCCAATTGACATCGTGGCGAATATGATCGTTAATCAGCTGATTGAAGTCGGGGAGACTGAGACCGGCCATATAAGGGAGCAATGGGGCAGTAGAGGGAGGTCCCATAGTGGTTCCACTGGAAACGGACCCAGCAGTAGAACTGGGGTTGAGGCTAGGTCTTGAACTAGACATGGTGACGGTAAGAGGGGGAGAACCAGAAGTAGGGGTAGAACCCGAACAATTAGAGGAAGAGTCGGAGTGTGGACTCGGGGGAGGACTTACTCGATGACGACGGGAAGGAGGAAGTCCACCAATCGGAAACTGAGGGTGAAGGCTAAGAAGTCTCCAGGACAAATGCCTTGGAGGCGCAATGATGACGGGAAGAAGAAAAACCGACAAGGGCAGGGAGGGGAAAAATCAAGTGAGGTCAATGTCGAAATAAGGGTAGAGAGGTGCAGTGCCAATTGATTTTAAAGTCTTTGTCAAGTGGTGTTAACCAGGCTCTTCTTTGCTTAGGGTCAGTGTGTGGCATGCGTTAATTTTAATTGATTAAACCCAGACGTTTTGAGAGTAAGAGAAAAAAGTGTGCGGCGTAACTGAAAAGAAATATGCGAGAAATAAGACTGAAAGAACAGAAAATTAACAGCTACTAATGCATCAATCTAACCCAAGAAGGCGGGTCTCTCAAAACTAGTCTATAAGAGGGAAAAAATATAAGCAAAGCACGCTAAAAGGAGGCCAATAGATCTAAGGTCAAGAGGGACAGGGATCTAAAGGAGAAATCTGCTGAAAAGAGGTGCAGAGAACAACAAAGAGACAGAGGCAAGGTTGCTGTGAAAAAGGAGGGGACCAGCTAAAAGTAGAACGGTCAAGGAGGCGGCCCTAGGAATGAACCAAAAAAAAACTATATGAGGTGGTTTTAAAGGGATAAGAGCTGATCAAAATGGATCTGAAAAAGGGGTGTTAGATCTGGAAGAAACAAGGCCGAAACTTTGGAAATTCAGATTTATGAAACAGCAAAAACTCACCCACAAAAAGTGGAGGGTACTAGATCCCTAAGGGGCAAGGTTCCCACTTAGTTGAGGGAAACAGATTAGAAATAGGTCTAAACGGGTGGAGACAGAGGCTGGAAAACCATGACAGAAGCTTCAGTAAAACCCAGAAAAAGAGCTGGAAAAATGCAGAAAAAAGTGCAGGTCGCAGGTTCTGACCTGTTTGTAGTCCAGGTCGCAGATTTGGGGTAGAAAAGTGCGACCTCAAGGCCAGTTCGCACTTTTTGGGTTGATAAGTGTGACCTACAGATCCGGCTCTCTCGGCGGAAAATTTCAGAAAAATTTGTCGTCTCAGCTGCGGCTGATGTCTGTCACCTGCGCAATAGGGCCAGAAACACACGGAAGTTATAAATTTGAATGTTTGAGGGTTTTAGAGGTGAAAATGACCATAAAAATAGGAAAAATAGAAAAATGAAGAGAAACCCTAGGGTTTGAAACCGCTGGATATGTAGGAATATATAATACGACAGCGGTCGCAAAAGAAAACCCGTGTGGAGTCGCCAATTGTAAGTATGAATCTTTCGTCGTAAAAGATCACTTTAGCTACGCATAACAAATAGCCCTAACATCAATTATGGCTGCAAAATATCTTTAAATCTAAAGTTAAGTGATCCAAATAATGCTGCACCAATACAGATCTGAAAGACATTAAGCAGATAAAGTAACATATGGCTCCATGTATCCAATAGACAAGACAAGAATAATGTATTTAAAAGAATTTTTATATTATATTGAAAGGGGGCACCTAAGAGGAAAACAAGAAAGGTGCTTTCCAGTTCTCCTCAATGGGACGGGTTCTTGAAAGTCCTCAGTGCTTCAGATCTAAAATTCCTCTCTCCTATTGATATGGAAAAATCCAGACAAACATAGAACTCAATGGGAGCTCACAATGCAAAAAAGTGGAAATGGTGACCAAGAATAGATCTAGAGTGATCTAATGTAATGGAGGTGACTAATGAATGGGGAAAACCCTTCTATTTATAACAAAATATTGGGGTGTTCTAGAACTCGGTGCATGAATAAAATATTATTTATCAAATTCTAGAACCACCCTTTAGGAATATTTTATTATATTTGTTGGAGGGAAAAGGATTTTTGACTTGGGTCAATTCCTTTATTCATAAATAACAAATAAATAAATGATTTATTTATTATTTAAGGGAAATGAGGGGTATATAATTAAATAAATAACGATTTATTTAATTATTTATATGTGATTTATCAAATTTAACTAAGAATATTATTTAAATAATTTATTATTAAGAAATAATTAAATAAATAAGGATTTATTTAATTAATTTCCTTGTTTTGGGTTAAATATGACCAGGAAATATAAACAAACAAGTTATTGCACATGGTGAAAGCAATTTTACTTGGGGTAAAATTGGTCTTACATGGTGTACTTAGGTTCATCTAATGATAATAGGTTAGATGACAAAAAATAATAATGTAACAATGGTGAAGTAAAAGGTGTAGAGTGACTGCTTGACTGAGCTGGAGAAGACAAAAGAGAAGTTGAATATATAAAACCATCCCAAGACAAATTGATCTGTGTGAGCTAATGGCAAACCGATATTTTCACCAAGCCATGTTGAAACAAACTAGCATGATGATCTTCTCCTAATATATGTACCTTCTCTACCATTTTTACCGTGCTTCTATAAAGGTAATGAGGCAAGTTGAGAGATTTTACACCAATGAAATGCATCAACGGTCTCACATGATATTGATATAACCTCGAGTACTTGCCCTCACATGTGTAATATTTCATGATCAATTTCATGATAGGGGCATACTTGTCAAGAAAATGTCTGAACGAAAAGATGTGTTTTGGAGTAGCTTTGTATGTAGGTTTCAAATACGTCTTGTAGTTTTCAATGTCAAGGTCTCTATTCTTGAACCAAGCTTATCCATTTTTTGGAATCAGTGTAGCTATGGAAATGGCTTCTGTTGAAAGAGTGAACATAACCCCTACAATAGCCACCTTAACTCTCCTCAAACTGGTGGAAAAAGTGTTGGTTGTCATGAAAACCAAGTTCCTCAACCTTTTGGAAAAAGGCAAGGCAACCTGCATCGTGGAATGATTTCTTAAGGAAGGGTGAAGACATGATCTCATGTTTTGTAGTGGGTTCATACTTGCTTATCTGACCTCCCTTATGCCTTCTCTTCTCAATGGTTTCATAATCCATAATAAACCCTAGCTCAATGGGAGGTGAATTTAAGGTTTAGTGTAGGGAAAAATAGGGGATTTGGGAATTTTTAGGAATGAAGGGATATGAAGGGGTTAGGGGTCTCCTAAATTATAGGGAAAAATTAGTGGGGTAGTGATAGATGTTAGGAAGTAGGGAGAAGTGAAATTTCAGGGAATGAGTGAGGAAAAGGGGTCCAAAAGAAGAAAACAATGTCCTAGCCTAGGAAAGTGTCAAATGTGTAGCAATAGGCTAGGGTTTGTGGGAAAATGAAGGAAATGAGGGTAACGGGCATGGGAAAAGGTTAGGGGAAGTAGATGGAGTGTAGGTGAGGGTGTTTGAGCCTTAATTTAGGGTTTTATCATAGCAAATGGATAAAAAACACTCAGACAACCAAAAACAGAGAAAACCCTAGGAGAGGGTGAATTTTGAGTTCTCAATGATAAAACGAAAAAAAAATGAAGGTGGAGGAGGGGTATGAGAGTCTCAATTACTTATATTTGATAAGCAGACACCTGTAACTGCCAAAAAAACCCTTGTAATTAAATATTTTTCCTCCTTTATGAAAAGCGGAGCACCTTGTAGGAAAGCGCAACGCCTGAACTGATTTGGAACCTTGTGGGCAAGAAATAATATTTCAAAGGATTAGAATTATTATTTATGGTGAAGTGAAGTATTATGAGGGTGGAATGACTGAATTATTTTCTCTTTTGGTCTTCCTATAGGAAATGAGGCTGATGTTTTCTTAGGTTGTGATGTGGGCTGACCTTGTCTTTTTACAAAATAATATGAATTGCTTGTGTACTGCAGCTTTCAACCTCATCATACATAATTACATTCAATGAACATAAAAATGCTCTTTACAGATCATTATAAAACACTTTCCCTATTACTACTCCCACAATGATGACCTAGATGATGACATGGCTTATTTACATGACATTTTTCATGACTTGACCATAATGAAGTTACCAAATGGAGTATGAAACTGATGATTTGGAAGTTGAAACATGATTGACCATGAGATGATGACTGAGATAGTGATCAAAGGAATTTCATTGATGACTCATCACAACAAGTGATGGTATGACCAAAATGACAATTTGACCATGAAATGAAGGGAGTAGTAATACATCTAGGTACACTAACCAATGACCAAATTTTTATTTGAAAACATGTTGAAACCATAAAAATTTGCAATAGGACCTTATGAAAAACCTTGTAAGAGAACATTTGATCACTAGTGACTGGTAGGACTGAAATACACTAGCAGGACCTATCACTTTCCCATCTCTCAGTTAGAACTAGTCAAACTTCTTTTAACTCAATTAATTAAGTTAACTAATTATAACTCACAAATAAATGTAAATGGGCCCCCTAAAATAATGGAAAGTCCTCTGCATGCCTCATCTTTGACCTCTAACTCGAATTTCCTAAGCTAAATAAGTCTTCCTGACTGAATTAACTAATACAAGTTGTCATGAGATGAAATTGAAATTTCTTTTCCAATTTAATTAAGGGAAAATTAAATCAGAAGCCCCCTATGTTACCATTTTTGGGTGCCATTTTTACTGTTTCTTGTTGCCAATTTTAACACCCTCTCAATGGGAAAGGAATTCAATTTATCTCGATCTGGTGCCTTTGGAATGTTCTACATGTAACACTCCTCTAGTGTTGTTTTCTAATGCAACTCCTGAAACTGAAAAGCATCCAAAAAATGAATCAATATGATGCATCCGTCATCAAAGTCTCTGACTGCTATCGGTTTCTGCACTATCTACTGAAAACTCTGCGCTGCTATTGACTCTACATTTGTGCTCTTTGCACTACTGCCAACTTTGATTTGTGCTCCACTATATGACATTTGTCACTCTGATTTCTGTCTTCTGAAATTTTACTTCATCAATCCTACCGATCCTTCTTGCTATTATATACTATGGCCCTCCCCGTAGTTAGGTATGATCCATGAGACACACCATCTCAATGAACCCTGCCCAAATTTCTTCTTTTGGGATTATGCCTTGACATTGCCCCATCTCTCACCTGGAGGTATGGATGCATGTGCTCACTCTGCCCATCTAGCTCGAAATTCCCCCCTACTGAAGGCCTCTGCTTGAGTGGAAAACTCCACTCGGTCTCCTCTCTGCTTCTCCAATTGTGGCTGCTCCACAACTTTCTGAGGAATTTTCTGAGATTGCATGTTGAGAGGTAATTCATGCTCCATCTCAACCAATAATTTATAACATTTTATTTGCTCCTAAAATATTTGCATGCATCTTAAACCTTGAGAGGATACCAATTCTTGACTCTTACACTAATATTTTTCACACATCCCGTGGCGATGTGCCTAAGGAACACCTTTCCTTTTCTAAATATGACATCATAACAATGGTATTTCAATACAACTATAGAGACAAGATTCTTATTTATTCCTCGAACCTGCAAAACATCTATCAGTCTGAGAGGGGATCTAAACTCCCTCCATCTCCAAAATCTATGTTTTGCTAGGGGTCCTTCTCCTCCAAGTCACTTAAGAGATCTCTATTCCCCGTCATATGCAGGGAAAATTTTATGGATGGAGGTTTATCTTAAATTTTAGAAACCTTGGTGAATCTTACTAGTATCCAAAATGTAACTTGTAAAATTTTTGATGATATTTTTGTAAAAATATTTACGTTTATAACTATTTTATATTATTATATATAAAATTTTGGCAATTTTTAGGGTAAAATAATCATATACTATAACAGCTGGACGAATCATTTTAAAAAAAAAATGGAAATTGGTGAATCATTTTTTGGTTAAAGCATGGAAAATTATTCCACCTACGAATATTATCGCCTAAATTTTCCCCTGGTCATATGGAATGAGACACTAGTGTCTAGATACCACATGCATCCCATTATAGTGCTGTCCATGCATCCAATGAGAGTAAAATGAAGCTTGAACTGTGAAGCTAGCGCATCACTTGTTGTTGCAACTTTGGACTCCTTCTTGCTTGCCTTCTGTGGACATTTCGAGGCATAGTGCCCATGCTCGTGACAGTAAAAAAACCTTACCTTGGACAAGTCTCTCTTTCCCTCTTCGCCTTGGGACTTCTTTCCATTGGATTTTTTTCCTTTTCCGACCAATGAAAAAGCTTCTTCTTTATTTATGCTGGAGGTCCTGTCTCTGGTGCTCCACCTTATATCTTCTATTACCAAGTCAGACCACAAACGCTCCAGGTCTGGTGGCTTCTCCCTCCCATTCACAGAGTCCAGGTAACTATGCCAACTATTGGGTAGGCCTAGAAGAGCTAGGCTCATCAAATCATCCTAGGCTACTATCATGCCAACACTTCCAAGTGCATATCGACATTGAGTGAACTTTTTCAAGTATTTTGGTATCATCTCGCCCTCCTCTATCTTGATATTTTTGAGCTTGTCTTTCACTGTCAACTTCCCATGGTTGCTGTTATTATTAAAAATATCTGTCAAGCCCTTTCACATATAATATGAAGTCACCTTCCAATGGAGACTCGAGAAAATATGATCTCAAACTACTTCTAACAAGACCCTTCTCGCCTTTTCTACCTTCTTCTTCCATGCATCAAGAAGTTGATCATATGTTGCCGCTGACTGGGGAAAATCATTACCTATGAATTCCTTCACTTTGTTGTGCTCGATAATTTCCTCCATCGTTGTCCTTCCATGCTATGTAATTCAAATTTCCCTCAAGAGAATATTCGAGTCACAAGCCATTGAAATACATCTTGATCTACTGCTGGATCCTGAAAAATAAATCTACAAATTCGAACCTATTCAAGAATTTTTTTTCTTCTTCTCTTCTATTGTGATTCCTGGTGCTCTGATACCATGTATAAAATCTAACCACAATATTCAATATTATCTTATAATGTACTAAAACAAGATACTGAATCCTTCTACAATTTGCAGAAACAAAACACAATCGCACAATCACATAACAAGTAAGAGAAATAAATAAAATGATCACACAACACAAGATGTATCTAGGGAATGAAACTGATCAAAACCCCTCTATATCTATTTTTCATATGGTCAATATCATGAAACAATACAATGTTATTACTCTACTGAAAAAATTCCTCCACTCTATTCGATAAGAGATTAAATCACGGTCGTTGATGTGTTAACGAGAAAATTATAAATGAAAGGCTTGGGGTCAGTTGGAGACACACACACAAAGTCTAAGAGATCGAATTATTCTAATGGAGCAGTTCTCAGACAAAGATCAGATATGAGTGACTTAGAGTTGGAGTGAGGTCCAAAAGCAGTGATTGGTTAGGAGTGCCAAGAGTATAGTGCAGAGCAAGGGCAGTCGAGATAGAGTGGAGGTAGCACAACCATTAGAGGTAGTGACGTAGTCCCTCAGGAGGGTGATGCAGGCCCACGCAGAGGCAACACAACATCTCCAAGCAGAAGTCCGAAATTCTGTCGGAGGAAGGGTTTCTGAGCCAACAGGGCTGAAACTAAGATCTGGGAGGATCAGATCCATGCAGAGCTAGGTTGACGTAGTTCGTTAGCTTAGGGTACGTAGGATTAAACAATTTCTATGTAGAGGTTGCACAAAGCCAGCTGGTGTTTCACCAATTTCTCATCTGGATCAGCTGGGACATGCGAGAGTGATGTATATCTCACATTTTCTCTTATTGCCGAGGTTTTATTTGTTGGGTTTTCCGAGTTTATGGCACCCTAGATGTACTCAAAAATTGCTGCTTAATAATAATAAACCCTCATATATGTTGCATTGGTTTTCCCGCATTGGGTTTTTCCGGGGACATTTATCTGAAAAATCTGTGTGTCACTTTTTCATATCAGTGTGCTATTTAGTAAATGATATGTATGTGTAGGCTATTAATTGTATTTACTTCGATGTTAATTTTGAATATTCATATTAATAAATTGTATGTTTAATCAAGTAGGAGAAGTAAATAGAGATTTAACAGTAGGATTTCCTAGTTAAGAAATTTTCACATGGTATCAGAGTGTTGCAGATCAAGCTGAATCTCCAACAAAATCGGCTGAAGATTTTTTTGTTGTAGTAAGTAGTTGAAGTAGTAGAGATTCAAAGAGGGCAGCACAACATCAGGAGGACGCAGTCCTAGCAGAGGCTACACAGGGGTTGATGTAGTTCCATCTGGGTGACACAGAGACAACACAGTGCCTTCCAGAGGGACGTAGGAGCATCATGCGCTGTGCAGAGGCTAGCCAAAGGGACGCAGTCCAGGTTTTTTGTTGCTGTGAGGTACTGTGAAGATCCGGAAGCAGAGCTTCAGATCTTCAGAAGTTGCTGGTGTGGTGGAGATTCTTCTGGTGCAGAATAGTGCCTAGCTAAGTTGACAAAGAGTGGGAGGAGGATAGTTTCTCAGCAGATCTGTGCCAAACTGATTTGAGATTTGATAAAGAGGGGGATCATAGAGAACCGTTTAGTTGTTTTTTGGCTGAATATTTTCGGGAGGGAAATCAATTTTTGGAGGGAGCAACTACTATAGAGGGTTTCTAATCACTAAGAAACACATATCCAATATTTTTGTTGATTATTGCAACAGAAAGAGGGAGAAGAGTATCTATTTTGACAGATTTGAGCTAGATGGCTTCTCATGCACTGAGAGACCAGGATGGGTTGGACGTCATGTCCAACTTCGTTATCTATAGGGCCAAGATCCTGACAGTCCTAGATGAGTACAACATCAAGGACCATGCTGAGAATGTCTTAGCTGTGCCTGCCGATCTAGATCCTCTGAAGAAATTCAAGTAAAATCAAGTGCGGGCTAAACGTTTGATCATGGATGGAATCGAAGATCATGTCATACCACATATTTATAGGAAGAACACGACAAATGATTTGTGGAATTATTTGGACATGATGTATAAGGGAGGCTTTATCCAAAGAAAAATTCTTCTAGACAATCATATGTGGTTATTCCAGATGCAAAAGGGTGAGGAGATAAATCCCTTCCTCTTCAGACCCTAGACTATCCAGGATCAAATGATTTCCATGGGTGCAACTCCAGATGAAGGACTTTTGGTAACTTCCTTGAATGCAGTCACCGAGGAATGGGAAACATTTGTCCAAAGAATATTGGGTAGGGCAGCGTTAGCATCCTGGGAAGACATGTGGGAAATCCTTCGTTAGAGGAAATCAAGAGATTTACTAAGAGGCAAAGCAGCGACAATGAAACCGTCAAGGTTAAGAAAGAAGAGGAAGAGGATGCATCCCTTACATCAAAGGAAAGAATGCAACAAGGGAAGAAGAAGAGGGACCTATCCAAGGTCCAGTGCTTTAATTGTGGAAAAATTGGACACTTTTCCAACACTTGTCCTAAGAAGAAGGACAAAGGATCTTCTGAATCCAAGGCAGAAGCAACAAAGGACGATGGGAGTGATGATGACGTAGCCATGAGTGCTCATGAATGACATAAGTGGGGCGATATGGATCTGTAGATTAGCTATAGATAGAGAGGCAAGATCCTTGAGTAGCCCAACTCTTGGATGACACATGAGCTATTGGAGCCTTAAGACAGTAGTGGGACAAGTGGAGCAGTGGCTGCAGAAGATCAAAGTGAAATGGAGGGCAATGCTGAGATGCTGTAGAGGGAGAAATGCAGTGGAAAGGAAAAAACAATGTAGAGGCAACAACGTAGAGGTTGATGGGACTTCAGCAGTGTAGAGGATGTAGTGCTTACACAATGCAGTGGTGTATCAACGCAGTGGCTTTAGGAGGACAACATATAGCAGCATCCAAGGGAGCTTCAATGATGAGATGCAGCCTACCTGACTTGTTTGTGAATGATTGGGAATGGCGTCCTTTAGTTTCTTACTTCTCAGCAACTGAGTTTTAGTGCAACAGTTAGCGGTGGAAATGTTATGGGCAGCATGATGCAAAAAATTGAGAGGGAGCTGCAGTACAAATGTACCAGTGTCAGTGGCAATGACATGGGTAGCAGTACAGAAAGTAGCAACACAGTGGCTGGAGGGTAGTATGCCAAGCATCAACAACGCAAATACCGATACTAATATATTACGATACATGGTGTGGATGTATTGTTGAGCACACTCCATGCTACGATGGAGTGTTGATATTTTTAGGTAGCATGGTGTGTGCTCTATCCCTGAAATTTTGTGGAGGGGCTAAAACACACAAGACCTAGAAAGAGTTTGGAGAAATTTGATCTGGTGTGTGAGATATTAAAATATATATATTTTTTAATGAGGACCCTCAGTCTAACTTAGGAAATTAGAAAAATTAAAGTGAATTAATTAAACACATGTGATGAACTGTTCTAAGTGACAAGGATCAATCAGTCTCTTAATCTAATTCATCAATAAGAGATTAAATCACGGTCGTTGATGTGTCAAAGTAAAAATTATAAAGGAAAGGCTTGGGGTCAATTGGAGACACACACATAGAGTCTAAGAGATCGAATTCTTCTGACGAAGCAATGCTCAGACAAAGATCAAATTTGAGTGACATAGTTGTAGAGAGGGGCAGATGTAGTGATTGGTCAGGAGAGCAAGAGTTCAGTGCAGAACAAGGGCAACAGAGATGGAGTGGAGGTAGCGTAACCATCAAAGGGAGCGATGTAGTCCTTGAGGAGGGTGACGTAGACCCACGTAGGGCCCACGTAGAGGCAGTGCAACATCTCCAAACAGAATTTTGAAATTATGTTGGAAGAAGGGTTTCTGAGCTAGCAGGGCTAAAACTGAGATCCGAGAGAAGTAGATCCACACAGAGCTATGGTGACGTAGTTCCTTAGCCCAGAATACGCAGGCTTACGTATTTGCTACGCAGAGCCAGCTGGGGTTTCACCAATTGCTCATTTGGATCATTCGGGACTTGCAAGAGTGAGGTATATCTCACATTTTCTTTGATTTCTAAGGATTTCTCTACTGAGTTTTCCAAGTTTCTGGCACCCTATATGTACTCAAAAACTTTTGCTTAATAATAATAAACCCTCATATCTGCTACACCAGTTTTCCCGCATTGGGTTTTTTCGGGGACATTTGTCTGAAAAATATGTGTCTCACTTTGTCATATGAGTGTGCCATTCATTAAATGATCTATATGTGTAGGCTATTAATTGTTTTTACTTCGATGTTAATTATGAATATTCATATTAATAAATTGTATGTTTAATCAAGTAGGAGAAGTAAATCGAGATTTAACAGTAGTGTTTCTTAGTTAAGAAATTTTCGCACTGAGGATGTTTTGATGTTCTGGAAGGTGTTTTTGTCCTGTTTACATCGCTTCCACTTCCTTAAGGTCATCTAGGACGTTGGATCTCCTATTATTAGCCACTCATTACATGTTTACCTCGGTTGGACGATTAATTGGGTAGATGTGGGAAGGGGTGTTACAAAGGAACCTAAGCACCAATCAAAAAACAACGTGGAAAAACCCACAACACCATGGCTATCTAGGAAATGGCAAGGAAAGGCTAAAACCATTCTCAATCTAGGAAAATATCCATGCCATTGACAACACATAACCAAGAAACCACATGCATGTACCATGCATGCAAAAACTAGAAAGGAAATCATACGTTAAACCTGATACATGCAAAGTAATCCAACTATAGTTGCTCATCCACATGTTCCCTTACGCTTTCCTTTGCCTTATTTCTCCAAATCCTAAGTATGCCAAAATTATCTAAGAGTTCTCCAAGAAAAATCTAAGTGTGCAAGAGTTTGAGAGAGTAGAGAGATAGCTCCACCATAGAACTATCGAAAGTTTGTGGATTGATTATCAAAAGCCAAATTTTATCATTGAGACGTTTATTTTCTTAATTTTCCTTCATTTTTCCGTCAATTTAGCTCTCATGCAAATTTGTGACCTTTCATCTCTCTTTTCTCCTATTTTCTTTTGTTTTCATAAATAAATGTCAATTATTTCTTATTTTGCTTTCTAATGCCTTTTCCAATTTCCTTAGCAATAATGAACCAAAAGTGACACCCACTAGGATGTTTTTCCCACCATTAATCTTGGAATACATGTCTCGTGACCTTGCTCTTATACTTTTTTACATAGAAAATTAACCAGGGTTTGCTGCAAAGTTCAAACCCCTCCCCCTTGGGGGAACACTATCCTCAGTGTTTTATGACACCTATGACCAAAAAACTTCTAAAAATAGAACATACTACCCATGGAACATTATAACACAACTCATTGTATTATTTATAATTACCACTAGTGAAAACATGACAATCATACCATTTAATAGAGATTTATAACACAACTCATTATGATTGTTACAATCACAACCACATATAATGATGAACATTTTCTTCAACCAACAAATAATCATATTGTCTATGGAGATTTATAACCACAACTCGATACAATATTTACAATAACATACAAATATACATGTGCATGTTTTCTCTAACTAGAAAATAAAAGGATATGGTGTCCACATCAATCAACAAGGGAATCCAAAGGCTCACACCTCCACCCTCAGAAGTTGTACTAGTATTCACCTCCATCCTAGGAAGTCTCGAATCCACTGCTAAAGTCAAACCTGCATCTAATGCCCAATGCCATGATCCTCTCAGTGAAAATTCACTGAATCATTGTTCCATGGAACACTCCCATTGTGTTTATGATTCCATCTAGAAATGCTAATAACAAAAAAAAAAATTCCTTGACATTCCCTTCTCTACTATACAGTCCCCCAGGAAATCGAGTCACCCCATTCTGTGTAGTCACACGCCTTCCAAGTTCTGCTAGCATCCCATTTTCTGCTACATAGTGCCTCAAATGATCCATCCTTTGGCAAGGCTTCCTTGCATCAGAATGTCAAAAAACCAAGGCATATACTAGTCTTAAAACCATAATACTAGTCATAAAATGCTCATGGAAATCAATGGACAATATTGGGTACGAATGTCCCACAATGGCCCTGCTCCTTATTACTTTACCATCATACTACTGCATGTTCCAATTCCCTTTTCCGTTTCTGCTAATTATTGTAGTCAATTTAAACCACCCAAACCAAGAATTTTCCATGCTTTCTTGTACCAAGCACATAGTTTCCATTAGATTAAAAAAAAATTAAATAAATTCAAATCATACCTCATTGGTGGCTCGTTAATAAGGTACACCTTCAATTATGTTTACTTCATGTCACAACAAGTCAAAAAAACTCTTTGATAAAATCATCATGTATAAACATATCAAATCTGGTTAGCTCAAAACAAAACCATCATAAATAAAAATCATTAATCACATGTAACCATCATAAATTAGAGTCATGGATCATATGCATAATAAAATTGAAATAAAATATGGATATTTATCCTTTAATCAATCATTTTTTCTTCTTCCTTTTCATACACACATCAATTCGGTTTCAAAACCCAAAAAGCACCCAATTCATTCTCTTCTCTTCGATGACATGCACATACACACAATGCACATCACACACATCCACACAACACATACACCTACACCCATTGGACCACACTACACATACACCTACACTCGGTGTACAACAGAGCACATACAACTATATCTGGTGTACAACACAATAAAATACATATATGTACACAAACTACAACACAATGAATACACATGTCACCATACAATCACTACACAATACACATAATGCATTACCACATATACACAAAACAACATGTACAACATGTAAACAATGCCACATGTACAACATGTATGCAACACCATGTGTATAGCATGTACACAATGCCACATGTACACAACACCACCTACACAAGATGTACACATCATCACATGTACACAACACCGCCTGAAAAATGTGTACACAACACCACATGTACACAACACCACCTACACAACATGTACCCAACACCACATGCACAACACGTACAACAAGTAAAAACACCGCATGCACACAACACCACTTACACAACGTGTACCCAACAACACATGTACAACATGTACATAGCACCACATATATACAACATTGTATGTACAACGTGTACACCACACCACATGTACATAGCATCGCATATGAAACATGTACACAACACCACATATGAAACATGTGCACTACACCATATTCACACAACACCACATATGCAACATGCACATGACACTAGTACTATGCATCTGAAGACCAAATTGACTCTACCAACAACCTTATTTCCACTATCTTTCCACTATCCATGCTTATCCTAGCATGCCACAGACCACACTGCTTTTATTAAACTAATGTATCCCTCAACATTATGTGCCATGGCATAAACATAGGCATAGTAAAAGTACATAGTATCAATTCATATCCACATGATACCGACCTCATAGATATGTTAGGGCTACTCTTCCCACTTTATTCCTCATAAACTAGGAACCTCTTCATGCCCTTCACATGCATAAGATAATCATTCCTCCATAAGCATGATCCTTGATGATCATGTCAGACAACGACATACATACATACATATAAAAACATCAACATAAACAATCATGATCCCTGAAAACCCTGTCAAAAAATGACATACATATGTACATACATACATATATACACATTAGCATAATCATGATCACAACATAATTACCAATGCCCATAAGGTCAAGGTTAAGAGAACTTCATGTATCCATGCACAAAATGCACAACATTGAGAACAACAATTCCCAATATAGACAAGGCATCTGATTCCTCAAATCCATTTACTTTACCCTTCCTATTACCTTCCTTATGATTATTCTGCCACTGTCCGTTTACCCTAATGAACCCAACCAACTGAACTTGATGTCAAACCCTTGTGTTTATCTTCCCTTTACTCATGCATCAAAATTCATCTGAGCCTTACATTATTTGTTGAGTTTCTTTCAACTCTCTCTGAGCTCATACCTCATTGTATCTTAGGGAGGGTATGAAATCTACACAAGTTAGTCCAGAGTAGTACAGCACAATATCACAAGTATATTGACTCATACTTGAATATCATAACCATAACCATTTGCACAAGCCAATCCAAAATAACATGATACACATAACATCAATATATTATCTACAATGACCGTAATCACCATGCATATGACCACAATGCATATAACAAAAAGTTACTACCATACATGACTATCTGACACATGTACATATGACCACACTAATCAACTAGAATTTATCATGCATGTAATATTAACAACAACATATTGGCAGGCATGTATATAACCATATTGCATATAAAACCATTAACCAACATAATTACATGCTCGACATACAAACCTATATGAAGATCTGATCTTACCCCGAGGTCTAGTGTTGCAACCTCGCATTGATAATCTTCTTCTCTTACCCCATCTCGATCAACATATCAACATCATGATGACACTAACTGCAACAACGAATATCACAATGCATGAATAAAAATCACATAGACAACTAACATGCATGCATGACAATCAAATTCCGCCCATCTAGTCTATGTGTTGAACCTGGGAGCTTTGATACCAACCTATAACCACCCCTCCCACATTTGACCAATTTCACCGACCTACTAGGGTAAACATGAGACATAGACCTACCATGACATTACCCAACCTCCTATATCCAATTAAGGAAGTGGGGTCGATAACTGGAACTTACCAACCACAAAATGACGTCCTAAAGGGATTACAAGACACCCAGGGGCTAAACAATAACCCCAGGTGACAAAACCCTGAGCTAAAATGTTGTTTTAGTGGTGTGGGCCCACAAACACATGCATGGAAAGGCCTACATGTAGTTATACCCCTCCAAACACATGCATAAGCCTACAAGGTTGTGGTTATAGCCTAAAAATTCTAATTCAAAGGGCGTGGTCCCAAATTCTGAGCCACCATTTTAGGCTAGCCTCCAAACCACTACCCAAAAATCAATGAGAATTTATAGAATGATAAACAACATCAAGAAAAATCCATTCATACAAAACTTGATCAAGTACTTCACCTAATCAGGCCTAACCATGAAATTCATTTTGTTAAACATATAGAGAACATGTAAGCTACATGTCATGAATGCATATCTGATCACATGATTCTAACACTTATCTAAGAATCACCAAGAAGTTGTAATTCCCTCTCATAATATTTGCAATAACATTTGTTAGTCCATGAATTAATCAACTATTCATACATTCATCAAAACATGTCAAGGGCCATAAGTAATATACATCACGCAACCAGCATAATAACCAACATAGGAACTATGACAACTCAACCATAATACCACCATCATAATCAATGCAATTCTAATATATAACAATAGAAAAATACTCCATATTAACATATGAAAATGCCAACCAAGTTAGGGAATTCCATGTACAAACCAACCATAGATTGGGTTGAACCAAATCCCTCTTTCAAACAATCACCCCCCACGACATTCCAAGTGTGAATGTGGGATCACATGGAATTAACCGAAAAAGCCAAACCAGGGCTTCTAGAGGAAAAAAAACCTCAACCAGTGATTCCACCTCACAATCATACATCACTAAAACCAACCAGATCAGTCTCTACCCAAGGTGTTTAGGGCTCCAAATAATTTGTTCCAACCATGAATCCAGGAACTAATAACTCAACCCAAAACCTTTGAGGGATCCAGAGTGTTTTTCCAACTCGGATCTAGGGACTAATAACTCAACCCATCAAGGGCTCCAAAGCGTTTGTCTCAACCTATGATCTAGGACTAGTAAATCAACCCAAGTTGTTTCAGGGCTTCCAAAACATTTGTACCAACTAAAAACTCTAGGAACTAGTAACTCAACCTACAACCATAAGGAATTTGAGAACCAATCATAAAACAACAAGTGGAAAAACCCACAACACCATGGCTATTCAAGAAATGAAAGGAAAGGATAAAACCAATCTCAATCCAGAAAAATATCCATGCCAATGACAACACATAACCAAGAAACCACATGCATATACCATGCATGCCAAAACTATCAAGGAAATCATATATTCAATTCGATACCTGCAAAGAAATCTAGTCATAGTTACTAATCCACTTGTTCCCTTGCACTTTCTTGCCGCCCTTTTTATTCTTTCTCGAAATCCTAAGTATGCCAAAATTCTCCAAGGAAAATCTAAGTGTGCAAGAGTGTCCAAGAGTGTGAGAGAGTAGAGAGAGATCTCCACCATATAACTATCAAAAGTCTATGAACTAATCCTTAGAATACTTTTTATCATTGAGGCCTCTATTTTCTTCATTTTCCTTCATTTTATCTCTCATGAAAATTTGTTACCTTTCATCTCCCTTTTCTCCCATTTTCCTTTATTTTCATAAATATATATCAATTATTGCCTCTTTTCCTTTTCTAATTCCTTTTCCAATTTCCTTAGCCATAATAAACCAAAAGTGACACCCACTAGGATGTTTTTCCAAACATTCAGCTTCGAATACATGCCTCGTGACCTTCATCTTATATTTTTTTACATGGAAAGTCAACCTGGGGTTGTTACAAAGACTCCATATCAATTATCCCCTTGTAGGATGAAGATGAAACACATTAAAGATCCATAATGAAGATGCACAGAAAGAAGCAAAAGGAGAAACTTGGAAATGCCACATCATCATGAAGTTCCATGTCAGCATTGTCAAGATTCATCTCAAGAGTCACATGTGTCATAGTATCTTTCCATGCCATTTGTGGAATGTATTTGTGTAATTTCCCAAAATTAGAAAATGTAAATATGTGGAAGACCAAGGGTCCCACATGGAATATGAAGAGCCACTATTGGTTTCGAAGTAATATAGAAGCTCAAAGGTCATGTAAGAATTCAAAAAAGTCATTGTATAATTTCAAGAGTCATGAGGGAGGTCAAGAATCACATGGGAGGAGGAGAGTCACCTCATTTGTTATATATACACCCTCATAACTCAAGAAAAGGGATTTTTTTGGAATTGAACTTCCCACCTTGTATTCTCTAGCATTGGGATATTAGAGAAGATCTTTCTTTGGAGGGGCAAGTGATAACTTAATGTTCCACTATTGGGGCTAGTGTAGCAGCATTGTACTTGCATGTTTGGCATTTCCACTTAATATATGAAGCTTGATAAGCCAACACATTTTCATGCATGTCTCATGAATATAGTAATACTATTCTTTACAATATGTTTGTTGTATATGCTTTGTTCACATGTAATAAGGAAATTGAAATATTTCGGTAGCTTTGGTACTTATCTTTTTGAAGGTGTGTTGTATTTGGTTTTATGATCGTGTTTTCCTTGTGAACCACTTTGCAGGTTAATGAACGATCCTCTTATGCTCTTATGTGTCTCTTTTAGAATAGTACTATTAGTTTTCTTCTATAGGATCACTCTCTTTTTAATTTTCATGAAATTACCTTATATATATCACAATTTGATGCCTCACAGTGCCAGCTTACTTGCTAGTTTTAAAGATATCTTTTATAATCTCTTATGCTAATAATTGTAGCCAAGGAAAATGCTTAACGACAATGGCAACCAACCATATTTACATTTTGGGATCCTACTTGAAACAATGTGGGGTATAATTATGACTTCACATTTCGAAGACCTTCTTGGTTGACGGATCTCTGGAACCATCAACAATTGGCGCTAGAAGGAGGTCCAGATGGAAAGTTGTGCCCTTTGAGGCTGTTTTGAATCTCTTATATTAAATGAAACTTTCACAAAGCATAATTCTGAAATGTTTTTCTAACATATCCCCTAATAAACTTTACATCTCCGCAGAATAGTTTCATGACTTGTCACAATTCATGTTTGACAGTGAGGGTGGTATATTCATAGCCAAACATTTATCCAATTTTATTGGTTTTTGTAAATCTAATGAAATCGATGGTGAAAATGTTGTTTATATATTATGCACCCTCACTCTTGAAGGTCAAGTTATGAAGTTGCGTACAACTTTACCATCTGCTTCCATTCATTCAATTGATCAATTCCTCAAGGATATTATTCAAGCCAACAGGTATGATTATCAAGATGTGTGTAATGGGATTGATCTGCTCAGAATGAAATCTAGCGAATTTGTAGAGGATTTTTTTAATTATTTTCTTCAAATTTTCCATGAATTCCCTGAGGGAGTGATCGATTCAGATTTTATCAGTGAAAAGTTTCAGAGCTTTATTCTTCTCTGATTGAAATATTTTAAATCCAAACCCCTGAATGATGTTTCTCTACCAACTTATGCTAATCACGATACACCAAAAAATTGTGAGGAGGAACCTACTATTCAATTTGTTCCTTGTCATCTTCCTTTTCCAATACCGATTTGGGTGCTTCCAGGTGATGATGTTAAAGTTTGGAAATATGAAAATGGATTTCTAACATGTCCATTCAACCTTCACCCATTTCCCATGATTTGGATCCTATTGAGGAGAACATGGAATGGTTTAGAAATTACACAATTCATGGAGTAAAAGTGGATCCCTTAGTTTTTCAAGATCACATTAATGTACATAATCCTAAGCTTGAATCTTATCCAATTGAAAACATAATTTTCTCAAGGGATACTTTTCAACCTCTACCATCTACATCCCATGATTCATTGTTTCATGATCCTCTTGATCAACCTACTTAAAATTTTAATATTGTTAATCATATTGTTTCAAGCAATAATCAAGGAAAAGGTAGTTGCATTTCATAGGTGTAGGGGTAAAGAGTTGAAGACATGTTTCATCTCTCTTCTCTCTTTCAATATAATGATCCTATATTAACAGTTGATCGTGCATCTTATAATATTGATAACCTGTAAAATGATTCCATATCCTTCATTCAAGTTGATGCTTTATACAACCATCAACATGACATACTTGTTTCCATTAACACATGTGGTGATGGATATCCAAGTACATCAAACAATATCCTTCCTTCCTTTGAGCACTTGGATTTGTGTGGTGTTGATTCATAATCTTATTATCATAGTTTTCAATCTTCATTTATGCAATGAGATACTATTTCAATTAAAAATTATTTTATATTTACTTTGATCCATGCATCTTCAGATGAAAAACTGAAAAAGGTAAGGTTTCAAAATTTTGAATCTTTGGAGTACCATATTGAGGAAAACCAAGATCAATATGAATTTTACATTGGTATTCCTATATTTGATCATTATGATGATGAAAATAATGTCATGGAATAGAACATGCATGGTGATTTGTTGTCTTACAAGCTCAATCTAATTTATAACTGGTGTTTCTCCTCCTTAGTCTTTTCATCTTTCCTCACCTCTAGAACATTATTCATTGTACTCGAATATGTTGGATAAGTTTGTTAGACCAAAAATTTTTCTTAATTATTTATACCTTATCTGTTTGGTCATGATTGCAGCCAAGTACAAGATGGTGTGATATTACAATTAGAGGATGAAAAACTCGAATCTATTATTCATGATTTGTTCAATTGTAAATATTTCATCTGTTAGGAGGAAGGTGTTACAAATTATAATTATCAAGGGAGTTTTATGATTGATGCATCTCAATTTTATACCCATGAATAATCTGATGTGTTTAATCATAAGTCTGATTAAACCTGTGGAATTAAAAATATTTTCATTCATATATCTGACGATATTGGTGTATATATACATGTTGATTTTTCTAAGCCACCCAAATTTGATGATCCACCATTAGAAAGTTTAGATGCATATTAGGAAGTCAAGGCACTTCAAACCTTGTTGATCATTATGTAAGGTTCTCGTAATCATGTTGAGATTTCCAAACTAATTTGGATCCATATTTTCATGTATAAATCTTTCCTCAACAATTCTACACTGGTTATCAGTTCATTCTTAAAGGAATTTTGATATTTGCAAGTTGATCTTCAAGATATTAATGATAGCATGAAATATTATTGTTTGGTTAATCCTTCATCATGTGAATCCCTTGCACTACACCTAGGGTTGGAGAGTGCATATTTTTATCTACATAATTTCAAATCTCGTCATTCTGATTATCAAGGTGAAGGTCATTCAGGGTTGAATGATTTCTCTTTGGAAAAAATTTCAAGATCGATCACCTTATTATCCATATTGTGTATTTCATGAGGTTAATCATCTTTGTGGAAAAATATCTCTTATTGAAAGATATAAAATGATTGATTCATTTAGTGAATCAAAACCCTTGTGTTGATACAAATACCTGGTTTTATTTGACCCTTGTTTCCAAGATTTCAACAGCCGTGTATCCTAATTGGTTTCCTAAGTTTGGGATGTCAGTGATTGTTTTAAATTAATTAATATTTCATATTTTTGGCATAGTATCTAATCAGATACACGGTGAACCAATGGAGGATCGAGGATCTTATAGTCACCAATTTGGTCATAACCAATTTACATTAATTG
Source organism: Pinus albicaulis (assembly GCA_034641835.2). Classification (NCBI taxonomy): domain Eukaryota; kingdom Viridiplantae; phylum Streptophyta; class Pinopsida; order Pinales; family Pinaceae; genus Pinus; species Pinus albicaulis. The sequence continues at coordinate 408,696,194 of CM076580.1, read as the reverse complement.
ATTTTTTTGAATCGAGTGATCTTCATGGTTTATCGTTTCACAATTTAGATGCTTGTCAGATAGTTGGGACACTTCAGCATGAGCTTATGGTTATGTCAGGTTCTCACCATATTGACAAGGATTCTGAAAAAGATCTGATAAAAATCGCCTTAGAATATTCTCTTTGAGATTTGAATATATTAATTGAAAATTCATTTTCTCACGAGCATCAGGGCTTTCAAATATGTTATTTTTGACATCATGATCCAATCGTTGAATGGTTAGAGTAATATTACCTGTAAATCTCCACCACAAGTAATAAGTTTCAATATTTCTTAAACATGAATGGATGTACTTACACTAGCAGCCTTTAAGGTTTGTATGATCATCATTTCAAGCAACACAATAAAGCTTGAAATTGGTTAAAACTAGTTAGTGTGGCACATATTTTTTTTTGATAAGAAAGACCTTTGATTCTTTGTGAAATTTTGTTAAATTGTTTTATTTACTCCTTCATGATTCTTTATATTGTTTTTAATTTCTTGTATCTTTGTGATTGTAGGTAGGGAGCAGTTACGGTGTCTACATTGGAAATTCCATTACACTTAGCCCTGACCTTCTAGCCCATTATATTGGAGTAGGTTTAAGTACATTTTAGCTCTCTATTTCCATTGCATGACCCGACATTTCACCTTGCACTAGACCTTGAATTTGGTGTGCTTTCTTTATTTTTCTCTTGTGATGATTTTTAGTTAAGGCTTGCTTCCACTTTGCTTTTACTTTTGTATTTCTACTATTTCTTGAATTTCTTTCAATTTTGCATGAAAATTCTCTCACGTGGATCAAAAGACAATCTGGAAAAACTTGAAAAGTGAAATTGTGACAAGGAGCAATGCATGGCTTATTTATCATTCTCTTCTTTATCTTGGGATTACATTATTTAAAGGCAATGATGTCTAAATGGAAAATATGATCCATTCGAATGGAAAGCCTTTGGCCGAAAAATAAAGCCTGTATCTACTATAGGATATTCATTGCTTGAATTGGCATTGTAATAAAATGGTTTTCTTCTTTCCTGTTCAGTCAAGTAGAAGAAGGGAAAGGGGAAAATAAATAACGAATAAATCGATATCATAGGTATATATAACCTTATCTAAAGGAAAAAACCTATTATTCTCTCAATAAGTCTAGATTCCTCTTCTACACTAATGAAATAAATAAGTTCCAAAGCACAGTCCTATAAATAAAATAAATAAAGGGTGAAACAAGAGAAAAGCTTCCTACATAGAGAGGTGAAGTTAGTAACTTCATAGGGATACTATTCAGGCATGCTGGCAACAAATAAATTCTTGTGTTCTTGTAGTGACTCCGTTGGGGTGTTTTCCAGGCATCCTAGTAGTGGAGAAACACCAACGATGAAAACTAAGACTCTAATTATCTTAAAATATAAATTTTATATTACCCTTCTCTTGAATCAAAACAATTTTTATTTGGTAATATTTGTGAATGTGTTTAGCCAAGAAAAGGAATAGACGAGACTATATCCATAATTGGGTAAAATATAGGAGCCAAGGTAATGCATGCGATGAATCAATACTTACTGAAGGACTTAGACCTTTCACTTAAGCATAAATGTTGAACAAAGAAGTTGGAGTTCTACCAATGTGTCGCTAAGTGTTGACATTGCGATCAACACCCTCCAAAATTTTTCTTACACATGAATTTTGAATCCTACTAAGGATATAATGATATTCCATTCCATAGTCACTTTATGATCAATTTATGCTATTCTAAGTGTTTAAGTCTTCTTATCGGTTTATAAGTGTCGAAGTCACTTGCACACACATGTTCATTCTGTAACAAGTTCATGAGCGCATTCTTGCATGTAAGCTTAAACATGCAGAGAAATTTCAATCAAGGCAGTGTTTGTAAAATGTTAAACCTATGTCACAGTCAATGCACACTTTCATTAACAAAATTTCTCTTTTGGTTGTGATTGTACTTCTATTTTGGTGAGTTTTTTAAATTGTTGCTTTTGTGCATGTTTGATTTCACAAGTGTCTCTTTCATGTTTATGATTGTCCCTTTTTTATTTTTTTCACTGTAATAAGTGTCAGTTTCATGTTATCTTCACTTTGGAATACATCACTTTCAATTTTGTTTGCATTTGCAAGTGTCGTTTGTACTTTTCTCTTACTATCGTAAATGTCATATTTTGGCATGGGAAGTGTCGCACATTGTAAAAGAACATTTTTGGTTTATTGTGAGAGGAAAATTGGTACCAATGGGTCCTATTTTCCATGTATACATGTACTAGACCCATTCCCAATGTTTTATATACTTCCGCATTAGTGTCGTCACTATCATCGCAAATTGTATCTTAATTGTCGCACCTTGTTTAAGGGAGTTAAATGTACATTCTTAAAGGGAAGTTCTGATGCGTTCTCCTGCACTAATGTGCTCTATTCATCATAGATAAATAAATCAAACATACTCCCCAAGTATTGATCACTGTTGCACAAGTGCCATTGTTGTCATCACAAAGTGTACCCTAAGTCTCATACTTAGAGGAGTTTGGTTTATTTCCGTTGCATTGAGGGAGGTAATGATTGTTCTTGTGTACTGAGTGTTCAATGTTCTGTCATCAATTATTTTGAGTGTGTGCGATCATTAATAAATTCTAGACCTAGTTTCACTTTTGTCTCACTGATCCCACATTTAGTCTAATTCTTGAAATTTCTTTCCAGATAAACCTTAACCTCCTTGAACTATGCCTTGCGCAGTAGGAAGTCACATGTTGATCCCTTGTCTCCTGGAAGTATACAATGCATAGTTCTTATCTCCAAGGACTACACATTATCTAGTCAAAGTTCTAAATTATTTCCTCCTTGCCCTCAAAAACTGCATAATCCTTCCCCAAGCCAGTCTCTTGTTCTGCATTACACAGTCTTAGTCATTAAGCTACCTCCCTGAGTCATGGAATTATTCAAATGTGCAATCCACTGACACATATCCGTCTAGAACTACACATTTCAAAATATTAGGGCTAAAAATTGGGCCCTTTATCTCCACAACTATGTATTTCATCATCCTAGTTAGCCTCCTTATGTGCATTACGCAGTGGAAAACCTCAAGCTATCATCCGTCCTCCCTGATTTGTGCAATTGAAAAATCCATAGGCCTATCTCTCTCCTGTACCATGCATTGGGAAAATTCAAGGGTTAAGTATGCCTCAATAAGCTCCTCAATTGTGTAGTCTCAAGCTTTGGTCCATCAGTCCCGACCCTTGGAACTGTGCACTATGCAATCCCTGAGTCTTCCTCCATGTCCAGTGCCTAGTCCGAGATCTATCAGTCATTTTCATGAAGTAAGCTATATTAAGATATTTTTTCACTTATATAATATTTTCATGAGTGGATTCCATTTGTAGGTACTACTTATTGACATTATAGGATGATGCTTAGAGAGGAAGAGAAGGAGCTCATACAAGAAGACACTTTTGAAGTTGGAAACATGAAGAAGTCATTGGGAAATGACATGAAGGAAAACTAGCTTAGCACACAATATCAAATATATATACCACATGAGGACTCCATATCAAGCATGCCCTTGGAGGATGAAAATGGAACACATGAAATATCCATCATGAAGCTACAAAGAAAGCAAAAAAAGGAGAAGCTTGGCAATGCCACATCATCATGAAGTTCCAAGTCATAATTTTCAAGAGTCATCTCAAGAGTCACATGTGTCATAGTATCTTGCCACATCATTTGTGGAATGTAATTGTGTAATTTCCCAAAATGAGAAAATGTAAATATTTGGAAGACCAAGAGTTCCACATGGAATATGAAGAGTCACTATTTATTTCTAAAGTCATATAGAAGCTCAAAGGTTATGTAAGAATTCGAAAAAGTCATTGTAGAAGTTGAAGACTCATGAGCGAGGTCAAGAGTAACATGGGAGGTGGAGAGTCACCTCATTTGTTATAAATACACCCTCATAACTTAAGCAAAGAGACTTTTTGGGACTTGAAATTCCCATCTTGGCTTCTCTAGCATTAGCATCGGAGATAATATATTTCTTTGGAGGAGAAAATGGTGACTTAATTTTCTACTATTGGGGCTAGTGTGGCAGCATCACACTTATATATCTTGGCACTTCCACTTAATATATGAAGCTCAATGAGCCAACACATTTTTATGCATGTATCGTGAATATAGTAAGACTATTCTTTATATGATTGAGGTATATGTGTTGTTCACATGTACTAAGAAAATTGAACTATTTTGGTGGCTTTGGTACTTATCTTGTTTAAGGTGTGTTTTATTTGGTTTTATGATCGTGGTTGTCTTGTGTTCAATTAATTTTCAGGTTAAATAAAAATCCTCTTATGCTCTTGTGTGGTTCTTTTATAATCATACTATCACTTTTCTTCTAGAGACTCATTCTCTTTCTCTTTTCCATTAAATTACCTTATATGCATCACAATTGGATTCCTTATAGTGTCCACTTACTTGCTTGTTTCAAAGAATGTTCGTAGAACATATTATGTTAATAATTGATACCAAGGAAAATCCTTAAGGACAATTGCAATTGACCATATTTCTTGTTGGGGCTCCTACTCCAAACATGTGAGGTCTAATTGGGACTTCACATTGGGGATATCCCATTGGTTGATGGATTTCTAGCACTATCAACACCACCCTAGCATGGGAAATAATTATCAAAAGCATAAGGGGAATTTTTCTTCTTCATTCCTAGTCTCCTAAGGAATGGGAATATTTACTAGAGGAGTCCATAATGGTTTAGGACATTCACTTCCCCCCTTCCTCTTTGGCTTCCCCTCAATCTCTTCCCTCTAATATTCTTTCCTCACCCAACTCTTAGTTTATTCCTACCCTTGGATTTATAAATGTTAAGTTTGATGGTGCATATAAAAGTAATCCAAGTTGTGCTAGCTATGGTAGATTCTTCAAGGATGACCAAGGAAACATTATTTTTCTCTATTACATAATATTGTATATCAATTCTAACAATGTAATAGAATTTTGTTGTCTAGAAAGAAGTCTTGACTTATCCATGCACCACAACTTCTCTAATCTCTCCATTGAAGGTTACTCTTACTTAGTGATCTCATACTTCCAACAACTCAGAGATGGATTAAATATAAAAAATATCTCATTTAGATGCCATCTTCACATGATTACAATAAGGATTTATGGCACATCTTCTAATTTAGATGACACCTCTTTCATTTTTTGTCTCGTGTCAAAAGAAAAGTAAAATGTAACATCCCCTTGTTCTACCCTTGCTTATTGTAAATTTTATTGTGATTATAAGGATAATGTGGAATGACATAACTAGTTGTACCTCTGATTAAACATATGATTATTATTAATAGTTAATTAATGCAAATGAAGGTTAGATAGCCTTATTGACCATTGTTACGAGGGAAACTTGTGTCCATCTATTTTTCTTAAAGCCATGAACCCTACTAGCTAAATTAAAAGAAATATTTATTGGTGATGTGTTAGTAGGTTACACCTGTTGCATGCATATTGGGTACATATTTCATGCTGTGAATAGGACCATACTCACCCAAGGAGGGATGAAGTGGCAAGCCACCACCTAACACCTAGAAAATATGGGAATGGATAGAGTAAATCATGGAAGTTTCATGTAGGGACATGAATGAAACTGAAGGGATACACTTGTAGGAGGAAAAAAAGGGACTCAAGGAAAAAATAAAGAAAGGTAGCTGAAAAGAGAGAGTAAATGATTAGAAAGAGGAAGGAAGAGGTTCTTTTGGAGAGAATTTTCAGATTCATTTTGACTTTTAGCTTGTCAGTTCATACTAGTTCTATTCTCTAACAAAAGGAATTTAAGGTTGTTGTTGGTTGGAAAGCTTAATGGTGGAGCATGGTACAATTGAGTAGGGTAGAGCTAGAGCTGAATATTGAGTTGCAACCTAGAGTTGGTGCTTGGTGACCTTAAGCTTAAGCTTTGTGACCTTGGGAAAATTTTTCCTTGACTATGTTTAACACCCTGTCATTTAAGCCTATGTAAACGAGGTGAATCTTAGTAAATGAGTGAACCACTGGTGTAAAATTCCCTAGTGCAAGTAATTCCTCAGACCTTAGATCTAGATCGAAGGTGGTCAACTACAAGAAATGTTGTAGTGTAGTTGGCTTAAGGTTGGGAGAAAAGTGGAAATCCCTCCTTTAGTTTCCAACTATCTCAGACCATTCAGATAAGTACTCTTGTATTATGCATGTTATCCTATAGATTTTAATATGCCTTATTAGAATTTATGACCAATGATTAATCTTGTCCCAATTATTTAAGGATGAATGATACATTGATTAATCTAGATTGAATAGATAACTTGTGTATTTGTGGTGATCATGAGTTTCTGGAGTTATGTGGATGCAATATTTATATTCTTTTATAGTTTTCCTAATATGATCCTAATTGGTGATCTAATATCACGTAGGACTATCCCGTGACCTCATCAGTTTTTGTCATCTATATATGTTTATAAGTTTGGGTATCTCACTACCATAATCATGATGGTGGGATACCTCATTACGAGTGCAATTTATATGTTGAGTGCATGGAATAACTATGTCTTAGGAAGTTGAGATCTTTGTATTATAATTTTTTTATGTGTTTCCATAGATTCCTACATGGTGATGGTTAAACTTACGATCTATGTGTTTTTTGATATTATAATGATTTATAGATTCACCTTCATGGTGCATGGTGGCCTTATATGCTTCGGCTAACCATTGTTATGCACTATCAATGAAAGAATGTGATATTCGTGTTGTCTATAATGAGATGTTATTATACATTTTATTTACTAAGAGGGGCTGGAAAGCCTCTATGGTTGTTGGTACTATACAAGGTTACAAGGTTATTTACATGATTTTAATGAATGCTTGATTTGCTTAGTTAATTATTACAATGTGTGGATTCCATCATTTGGCCTAGCCATGAATATTTGAATAAATAAGACCGTTGATTTTATTTATGTTGCATGAATATTCTATTAGTGGACCTGATAGTTTTATTTGGATCCAATGTGATGCTACTATGTTTGAATTATTAAGTAGTGTTAGCCATGGATAAACTTACTTATATGCAAATTATAAGGCATGCTAATAACTTTATTGATTTTATTATGGCTACATGTGATTTTTTGACTATTATCCTTTGAATGAAGATATCATTTATTTGGAAGAATTTTTTTTGAGTAATAGTTGAGTTGGAGCAAGGATCAGTTCTACTATCGAAATTCTTATGGCTTCAAGCTTGAGTTTCACTAGGATCCAGGTCTACAATCAAGGCCAATTAAGCCTTGCTAGGTTTGTAAAGGAGAATTCATGGATGTGTGGATTACTTAACCATTTTGATTTACCATCAATTATGTAGTTAATTTCCACTTAATAACTTTACTTAATGTTAGTTAGCATCATGCTTTAGTTGCATGTGTTGGTTAAATTGTAGTGGGAATAGCAGATGAAGGTGCAAGACAGGAGTATTTCCATTTCCTGACATGAATTTTCACGTTGAGGCATGCTCCCTTGGCCAATGGTATTTGTTAGCCGCTTTTAGGAATTGGCACTATAGAAAAATAACGCAGAATGGGAAATTTCCCTATTATTTGAGTGAAATTTCATGTCACACCATGCCTAAATTTTTCAAATCTGTACAATTATTAGAAAAAAATATACAATGGTAAGAATAGAAAATATACACAGATATTTTTCTCTTGGAACCCAAAATTGGGAAATCCAAATTGATTTTCACTATATTACTTTCAATGTTACAATACATTATAGACATATTGAATCATTCATAAACCCCTAATACATTAACCCTGGATTAAAACATAACCTTATTTCCCTTGAATGGATTTGCAAATACAATGGGAAAAAACCATCATGCCCAAAACCATGCGATAGAACAAGATGTGCAAAACCATGGGTAAGTCCACCCACCATCCTTGTGCATGTCCCTCATCCTTTGGTTTTCTCAACCATCCTTGGGTCCACATTAAAAAAAAAAATGGGGTGTTGCCTCGAACCCCATGTAGAGGGGCTACCACCCCCTGTTGCATGTGATGCAATATAATAGCACCTAGTGCTAATCATGTAAATAATATAAGACATACCCAACAACACTAGTTGGAATAAGGCATGGATGTGGCGTGATGGTGGGATGGAAATATATTTGTGCCAAGGAATGGATAATTGAATATAACACTTAATGGGAGGAATCATGTCTTCGATCTCCAATTTCATATAATGTGAAATATCATATTTTCACGAAGGGCATGGTCCTATGGGGCCCTTGGTGATGGTTGAGATGGCACATGCCGCATAGGTAGGGAAGGGCCATGTGGATGACTTGTGCCATGTGATATGGAATCATTTTTGATGTGGTGTATCTATGGTGTGACATATGGCATTCTAAATTAGCCCTGTTGGATGGAAAACAAGTCCATTTTTTGATGACAAATGGCACCATTCGAGGATGTCATGTGGTAGTTTTACATAACCCTAAATTTATCATAACATTAGAAAGAATTAGGGGAGAGATATGGCATGGCTCTTGGTGAAGTGGCCACTAGGTGGCGCCAAGGGTCATGCCTCGTTAGAGGTGATAAAAGGCATGATGGAAATATTCCCATTAAGTGCTATATTTCATGCCTCCTATCTAGTTCCATGATTTCATGGGGTAATTTTCACTAGGCTTTGTTGACAAAGAGCACTTGACGATAATTTATGATGCATTAGATGTCAAATTTCCCACCTTACTACATAGTTTTTAAATAATATTCATCCCTTGCCCTGAAATCATGGTGCTAGTAGTGATAACATAATGACGTGGTGATGCCATGTTGGGTTTGAACTATTTTTCAAAGCCAAATATGCCCAATGGCATTTCCATGTAACCATGTGTGTTGATGTGACAAGGATTATGAGTGAATATTTAAATCAGCATAAATTTCAATCCTTATTTGGATTGATATAAAAATTATATCACCAAAAATATCTCAATGATCTAAACATGATGGTGATATTTGTTTTTAGCTTCAAGGAAGTTCAAAGAAAGAGTATTTTTGTGACCCCATCTTCATAATGAGACCATGGTGGTCGGGTTAGTTTTAAAGGAATGCATCCATCATCCTAGAATAAACCAAGGGCCTTGAAGGTAGTGTTACAAAGTGGTATAGAGAATGGTTCAACACTTTGACTACATGGATTCAAGAACATATGGATCGAAAATTTTAGGTTTAACACTGACCCCGAGGAGGCCTACATGCAAATAATTAAAATCCATTTTGATGAGTAGATTTTCATTTTTCTTATATTGTCTCTTATAACAATTAGCATATACATGTAAACTTGTAGATGTCATGATTGTTAATTTTGGTAAATGGTGGATTCCAAGACTAGTAATGATTTGATTATAAGCATGTTGATATGCCATTATTTCTTGATATATAGGAACAAAAAAAAAAATAACATGCTTCATACCAACATACATGATATTGAAGGTGAAAAAAGATGGCGCGTCGCGGAGCTCTTGTTCGTGGAAACCCTAGCTCGGCTGCTCTGTCTACTGTGGCGGCGGACCATGATTCTGGGGCGCCGCATCGAACCTTTGTGCAGGTTTTCCATTGTTCGGAGGCGAATAGCTCATTCCCCCTCGTCTGCACTGAACCCAGGCCACGATTTGACGCAGACTACAGATTTTTTAAAGGATTTCGGGGCACAGAGCCGCATACATTTCGAGGAGAAATATCTGTATTAAGTTTACACAGCTCTGGAATGGATCTGGTGGTCTTCTTCCATCGACAACAGACATCCGCTCCTGCGGGCAATGGGTATCTTACCTCCCTCCACTGTTGCGTTTATCGTGCTTATTGCTGGGGGTCTCAGCTGTGCGCCCCTGTTCCTTCCGCTTCCGCGCCAGATGGGACAAAGAACAATGGGTGCGGCTACAACATAGTTTTTGGTCGCCGGGCCGGCCCTATGCGGCCTCTTTGGCAGCCAGTGGACCATACAAGCCTTGCATTGGCCCACGACCCGTGCGATATGCCTACAGTCAACAAATACATCCCGCATATCTATAACTTCGACCATCAGGTAGGCTCGAAAGCCTTCCAAGTTTTCATTAAGCCTCCTGTAGGCAATAGCATTGTTTTATGGATTCGACCAACTGATTCTATACCTCAACTGAAGGAAGAAATCTGGTCTGTGACGGGTTACCCTGTTCTTTCTCAGTTACTGATATTTGGGGGAAAGGCCTTAGCTGACCATTGCACTCTTAAAGACTATGCCATTGGCCCTGGCTCTTCCATCTGCCTTAACCTTAGACTGAGGGGTGGAATGATGGGACAAAACAGGGCACCAGGATCCTCCATGGGAGCAGGAACATCCAGATCAGTTCCCACAAAAGGCTCATACCGGAATGTATTACAAGGGGACAAAACCTGTCCCACAGTCCCAGCTGCCCCTGCTGAAAGTTTCCCTAAGCCATACATTGTAGAACTGCAGGACAGCATGCCTGAAATAAATATAGACAGTCTAGACATCGATGTGCATAGAACTGCCTACGAATCCCAAGCCATTATAGGCAGATTCAACTGTTTCTAGCCCAAACCAATGGAGCTGTTCCATTGGATTTTTACAAACTGGACCATGGAATGTGAAATACACCTATGTTCTAAAGGATTCTTCATTGTTAAATTTTCATCTACTGAGGCCAGAGATGACATTATCAGCCAGGGACCATGGTTTTGGGGCTCTACGGGACTATTTATTACACCTTGGTTCCCAGATTTTGACGCCAACACCATGGAAGTGACCAAAATGCCGGTCTGGGTAAGGCTCTACAATCTCCCGCTACATTTTTGGAATGAAAATGTACTTGCCTGCATTGGAAACACACTTGGTAGATACATTAAAACAGATACTCAACGCTTGGAGGAGCGTATATTCACCTTTGCACGTATCTGTGTGGAGGTTGACTTGAGCAAGGGACTTCCAGAGTCCATTATGCTGAACAACAAACAACAGAGATGGACACAGCATTTAGATTATGAGAACACAGCCTTCAGATGCCGGATATGTAGGTGTACAGGACACCTACAAAACTCATGCCCAACAGCCAAACGGGATAACAGGAAAAAGAAGAAAACAGGCAAAGCGGCAAAAGGTTGGCAATTTCCCTCTGAAGAGCCAGAACTACAGGAAGAAGAGGTGGAACCAACACCACAAGAGAATCAACAAACAGATACTTCCTTGGGAACACAAGAACAGGAAATGCAAGATCCTCTCGACACCACCACAAAGTCTCAGCAGGAAATGGTACCTGGAACACTAGACAGTGGGGGATATAAACGAACACATACAACAGATACATCAGACTCTGATAAGGATAATGGAGCACCAATGGAAGAAAATCAGCTCGTCCTTATCGAGACCGGGCCAACACTTGGTGCTTGGCGTAAGGTCGAAAAGAAGAAGGGGAGAAAATCCTAATTGTATCTCTTTTGCTTATTTTTTCTGCGGCTTTCTGAATGTCTTTGGACATAAATCAGCACATGCAACATGTAATTTTGTTTACTCATAAATAAAATTACGAATTTTTCCTTTGTGAAAAAAAACATACATGATATTGGAATGACAAGTTAACAAGTCAATATGTTTATTATTCATATAACTAAAAATTATGTGTATATGAAAACACTTAAGAGGACACAATTACTATAAGAGGTAAAGGGATAAACATAAACAAGGTACAACACAACATGGACCAAGTCCATCATGAAAAATAAAGGAAAAATTCCCCTAATAGAATTAGAATCATTAGGAAGTTGAAAGTTGATATTAAGTCTTTCAAGGTGGAAAATAAAAGGCTCACTAAGAGATAAGAAGAGAAAACAAGGTTGAACACAATGCTACTACACAATTTGTCATACATGCAAGGATTGTTGCAACATGCATCAACTTCTAAAAATATAAAATAATTTCATGCCAACAAGGCCAAAAAATAACCTAAAAAGGATGCAAAGGAAATAAATCCAGTTTCATGTTGTAACTATGGATAAGAACATCTGAGAAGAGATTGCCTAGACTTCAAGAGAAGGAATAAAAGTTCATGCAAACTCGTAGCACATGAACTGGAAACCAAAAATACTAAAGGAAGTGACTCTAAGAGGAAGAGAAATGAGGGATCATTAGCTGAAACTCTCTAAAATGATGGAAAGCTACTTCTTAGTCTATTAAGAGAGGTGTTGAAGTTTGAGCTTGCTATAAACCTCAGGAAATACTTTGGCTAAAATTTTGTGCATATGTTGGTGATGGAGATTATTAAACCCTTTGGAACTATGGATGATGTGAAAGGGAATGTTTTTCATGCCTTTGTTATTATTGTTGACCACAAATTTTATTGTTACTTTTGTTTGTTGACATTGATAATGGCCATGCTACTTTGTGTTGCTGTCATGTTTTTCTATTGTGGTAATTTTCAAATTTTCATTTATTTCTTCTTGTCTCCTTGTGATTGGGTATTGGCTGAGTTTTGGCTATGGAAAAGAAAAAAAAAGGCCCATGGAGAATGTTAGCCTCACTCTCATGTGAGAAAAACAATTAAAAGTCTAAAAATAATTAAAATAATTAAATTCCTAATTTTCTACATTGATTTTGTTCCTCTTAATTAGGAGTCAATTAGGAGTCAGTTTAGGCCTAGTTGGTTGAGAGATTCTCTCCAGCTAGTTAGGCTCCTTGATTAGTTCATTGTTGAGATTTTTCCTCAACTAAAGTTTCCAAGATAGACGCACTATCTTGAGACACATTCTCCTCTTGTATTTATATTTGTATTATACATATTTTTTTAATGATGAGAATGAGAGGAATGTAGATAGGCTGAGGCCTTTTCCACCATGTCTGGTTTATGTATATTTCTGCTATTTATTTTATTAGTGTTTTATTAGTTGATTAAATCTCTTCATGTGGTATTAGAGCCATATGTCGATTCTCAATGCATATCAGGTTTTTGTATTTAAAGGATGAATTGAAATTTGAGTGGAATTTTATTGTGTGGATCGAGCTATATAAATTTTTACTGTGTATGGAGTAGTGCATAAATGTGGAGCAGAATTTTAATGAAAACAAAGCGTTGAAGAGACTTCATTGGTGCATTGAGGGCTTATGCGGAGGAAACCAACATGCCAACTTTGATCGCAGAAGTGAAGAATGCTCTCCTTTCTACTTCAATGTCACATATTTTATTAAATAGTCATGCATATGCACCCTGGTTATAGATTCAGTCTTTGTGTAAACTTTAACAAGCTGTATTTCTTTTCATTCATTTTATGGGATGAATTTTATTACAAAGTACATCGAAGATTTTTTTTTTCTGGCCAATCTACTGTCAAAGTTATGGTCAAGTGATAGTGAACGCAGGTGACTTAGAAAGAAAGCTCTCCTTTCATGTTGCAAACAACAATGAGAATGTTAAAAGGGAGTCAGTGAAATATAAATAATGGACCGAGGATGTGATTACTACACCATAAGAATGTTGTGATTCCAATCACAATTTATTTATAGAGCATTGGAATTACATAGCAAAGAATCTAGTGGAAGTCACGGAAGAAAGCACACTTACGGTGCTTATGCTTGTGCAAAGGAGGGAGAAAGATCTATGTTGAGATTGAGAAAACATGAACTACCAAGATTACCTTCCAGTTGTGGATCTACAATAGAGCTTAATGGTTTCTCTTTTGTAAATTTGTTTTTTCTTTCTGCAAAACGCTCCCATGAAAATCTGTATTATTAAACCATTCCACAATAGTATTTTTTGCATGTGGATCTTCATTGAAGTTTCGATCCCAACACCTATCCTGAGATGCGATCACTTTCATTTCTTTAAACCCTTGTGCATTTGATAAAAATAAAGGATGCTCAGTTGATATTGGGGATCTGCATAATTGTGGTTGGAAGAAAAGGAAATTATTCGGTGGGGTTGGGATCCGGAGGCGAAATGATACTTTTTTTCTCTTATTGGGAGTTTGAAAGGCGTTGGATTGCTTAAACTGAAGGAGGAAGGAAGCAGGAGTTTGTACTTTGGTGATTTGTAGGAGGTGATTCAATGGCCGTGGCACTTCACTCCAATAAACAAGTGGATGAATTGTTCTAGAACATGGATATCAACACCAAGCCTAAATCCTAGTGTCTATGACCTTCATCCGAGCCAACATAATGAGCACTGCAACTATTTATGATGGAACCGACCTACAATGATTGAGAGGACGATTTCACGGGATTTGAAGAGACTTCGACTCAAAAACCAAAATCCATGAAATCGAGTAGGCACAAGCATTCTGTCAATTGTGAGCACAATTTCAGGAGATTATGGTTGCCGAGGGTCTCACACTGTCTCTTCTAATTAAATAATAAATTATAATCAACATTAACATGGTTATTGACATTCAAATATGTAGGTTTTTCGGCTCGAAATTTTAAGAAACTTCCTTCCTCTTAAATCCTTCAAATGTTGCTTATTTCAATAAATTTTTGATAGTATGTTAATTTTTTTTTTTCATAAAAGGGAGGCATGTTTTGTATTTGAGGTGATATTTTTGTACTTGTGCATTGGGTAGGAGAAGAAGTTTCTTTTGGAGTCATAAGGGGTAACCTTATAAGATGTTTTATTTTTTGGAGTGATTAGTATTGAATTTTGTACTTCTTGGAGTGATAAGTTGAATGTTGAAGTAATTTTTGAAGTGATAAGCTAAAATTTTTATTGTAAATTTGGAGTGATAAGTGGATATTTGGAAGCTCACTGTTGAAGTAAAATTTCTACCTCTAGACGAGCCTATTTTGAAGACAATTTTCTTCCAAGGAGGTCTAGAACTTTGATAGGATTCGATGATGACGTTAAAGTTGATGTACTCAAAATTTAATAAAGACATATTTTTTTTTGTGGTGTTGAAGTGTCCTAGATCTGCCTGAAATTGAATAAGGGGATCTTAGGTACACCATGAGTGTGTTTGTGATGGCACATGATTCTTGACGATGCTTATGTTTTGTGTGTCTAATTTTTGACACTCAATTTTTCATATGGTCCACATGGAGTACACAATAAATTAAATGAATGCATGCACATAATAAAGCATACAAAAAATCAAGAAGCTGCAAACTCAAGATGCACCCTGCACATAATCAAAGATAATCAAATTGAAAAAATCATCATTCTATAAATGATTCAACATAATTCAATCAAGTAATTCCAGTTAATGAAGCTGCAAATTCAAGCATTCCAAGACAAGTATACATCGACATCAACAAATTTTTTTTGTAACTTGAAAATAAAAATTTGTAAGTGAACTTGTAATCCAATTCAAATAAAAACCTAGTTGAATTGTAAGGGTGCATTCTCGGTTGAAAACGACACCCAAGTTTGAATCTGATAAGGAATTCAAGTGAGTCAATTCTCTTCAACTAAGTCAATTAAGCCAAGTGAGTTGTTTTTAACTAAGTGAGCGTGAAGTCAGTGAGTTCAAGCAAGCATGAAGTTAATTAAAGCACAATCAAGTGAGTAAATTCAAGGAAGTATATAGTTCCAGTGAACAAATTCAAAGCATCAAGCGAGTGAGTTTCAACTCTAAAGAAAACAAACAACAAGTTCAAATATACTGCAAGAGAGAGAGTGAGTATTCAATTATTCAAATGAGCACGAAGAAATCAAGAAATTTCAAGCAAGAGATCAATCAAGAGATCATAATCAAGCGAGCGTGAGTTCAAGTGTTGAAAGAAAATGCAATAATCAAGCAAGCGAGCATGCCATTCAAGCAACAAATCAAGTGAGTGTTTCATTCAAGAGACAAATCAAGAGAGAAAATTCAATCAAACAAGTTAAAATAAAGTAAGAAAGTTGAAAGAAAGAAAATAACCATCAAAGACATTCAAATATACGTTAAGAAATCCTAAATTCAAGTGATCGAGTTCACATCGCGAAACACATTCAGACGTTCCAAGTTCTTAACAACCTCATTCTATCATCAGCTGACGACTTGGTGAAAATCTGCAAAGCAACTCTTGTTGATATTCAAGTGCATCTTCAACAAGCCCATGAAACAATTGAATTCCTTCAACTGGAGTCGCAACTACAAAGAAATGAGTTACAATAGAAAATTTATGCTTCCAAGCCATTCACCCATGCAGATGAAGATAAAGATGATGATTCCAAACCATTCATTCAAACAACTTCAAGTGTAGAAGTTGTCCATGATCATGTCAAAATTTCTTCTTCCAAGCCAATCATCAATCCATGGGAAGAAATCTAAAGCAACAAAATCGACGAGGAATAGGATATGCCAAATAAGACAACAACGTGAATATCCCAGATTATTCAAAACCAATCAAGTTCATTAGTGCAGGATTTCTTGATCAAATAACATCAACTAGCCATGAAAAAGTTGAAGACAAACCAAAATTCACACATTGTCAAAGAACAGATCATATGGAAGATAATTGTTATTATCTCCATTCTTGTCGCCATTGTGGTGAGAAGAATCATTCATCAGGGAAATGTTCCAACCAAAACCAACCAGCCAGATTGAAGATCAATTATGCATGGTGTTGTGGTTCCTGTGTTATGGAAAATTTGGCAATACCAAAAGACAAGACAACATCAAACCACTTTGGGATCTCAGGATCTAGCCCTCCTGGATCCAGAGAGGGATCTCTCTATAAAGGCAAAGAAATTTATATCTTTGAAATTCAATTTGACGTATTAGGCTAGTTATAGGGCACAAGGGTTTTGATTTTGTTTGTTTGGTTGGGAAACAGGAAAGAAGGGTCCAAAAAAAGGTAAAGGAGTGAGTAAAGAAGGATTTTTGGCAATGGGGAGATAATTCACAGAAGACACAAATCCATTGGGCAATGGGGTCATAAAAGGGTTTACTTGCAATTCAATATCCAAGGCTTTCAAATGGGCTAGTCATCTAAATAAGAGGATATCTAAAGATGATAGTATGAAATGAAACAATAAGGAAGTGAAGGTGAATGACAAGGAAACCTTCCAAGGCAACCACTTAGGAGAAAATCTAGGGACAGGGAATGACTTAACCATCTATGATCAAACTCCTAATGAGGTTAACTCTTCAGACAATAGAAAACATTTAATATTGACACAAAGTGAAGTCTAAGATCCGGGAAAGACTTTTAACCTTCTCTGCTTTTGACATTCAACTTAAGGGATCTTAGAAAGGCTAACTGTTGGAAAAGGACCCTCGCGAGACAGGGCTAACTCTAAATCTCCCTGTTTCCCAATTCTTTTAGCTAAAACCAGACAAGAACATTTAAAAAAAAACTCTAAATTCATACATCAGCGAGCATGGATGAGCCAACTTCTGTACTGGTTAAATTATATTGAATTTGTTCCTAGATTACACAATCAGCAGAAAACATAAAAGATAAGAAGAGCAAGAAGCATTAGGGTACTTTACAGTAGTATATCCTAAGCTAGATTACTGATTTTTATCAAAGAAATGAAATATGATGCATAATAGAGGGAAAACAATAAAAGATAGAACACATCACCACTGATTTAGATCAGGATCCAATGAACATGATTGTCATATTAGAAGAGCAACACCAGTCACATACATCATTGTCCAAACAACTTGATATCAATCTGAAATCATATCCCAGCCTATTTACTACTAATACACACAGAACTCTATCTTAGTGAAACATCTTACAATCCATGGTTAACCAACCAACCATTACAATATATTTCTCATGAGTTCTTATAGCTGAAAGAGTGACAGTAGTGGTAGATAGGACTTAAATGAATCATTAAAACAGAGGGAGAAGTGTTTTTGCAACCCATTCTATCTTAATATCCTTGTATTGACTTTCAGTACTCTTTGGGTAAACTAGGGGTCTTCGACAGGCTGATAGTAACTCTAGAATTATGTTCATGATGTACTTTTTTGGCTATTTGTACTCTGTTTGTACTCTGAGACAAGTAAGGCAGATAAATGACTTTCTGGCCTTCCATGCTTTGTAACTAATGCTTCGGCAATCTCAGGACTTCTGTCAGGGTGATAGTCTTCTTAGGAGCGTGATGGAGAATAAAAAATACTGTGGGAACTTGTCCTTTCTTGGGAAAGAACATTCTGCTGATGTGAAAACGCTGATATGGCTTGTTTCATGTGCTTTAGGCCTTATTATGCCTTCTGGATCATCTTTAAGGTCTTCAATTTGTATATTCATCCTTTTACACTGGGTAATAGCATTAATCTTCAATAATAGGCTTTTAATCCCTTTAATCTGTCACTGATACTCTTTGCCGCTTCTCTGACTGTTTTGGTGACTGTGCAGGTTTTAATGGCATTGGAGGGTTTGGATCAGGGTTAATAACACTGATTTGGATAAAAAACATGCACTGAACCCTTTCTGGATGTCTCTCTTGCTATCTCTGGCTCTGAAACAGCGTGTTTGCGCTCTAAATCACCATGACTGCGATTGTAGAGACATGATGTTTTTCACCAACTGTAACCCTATAAAAACAAAATAAACCTGTTATAAAATCCTTGTGGGAGTGGGAGGAATGTTGTGGAGGCTCATGGAGGATTGAGAGCAGTGGTGAAAATGGTGGATGCAGCAAAGAAACATAGTGAAAATCACAGCAGAAGGAGGAAAAACAAGTCTGCTGAAGTTTTGGTGCGCGGAGGGTTTTAGACCGTTGGATTAGATCATCCATCGGTGATCAGCGACTGACATTGCATGATAGGGTCGTTGGGGAGGAGGAATGAATGAACAATGGGTGGAGGTAAGATTATATCGCGACCGTCATATTAAAGAGTTTAACGGTGGAGATCGGTGGAAAGAGTTATTCGGGAGCATAGGTGGATGGGAGAGGAACAGGAGTGAGATTAGAACCAAGATGTTAGAATGGGACATTCAACGGCTGTGATTGAACGAGGAATTTCACTGTGGAGGATAGGCGGTAAGGTGGAAAACTGACAGTGGTTTTTGCGCGAGGTCGAAGGCGGTATGTGGTTTTCAGAAAATTTACGCGATTCCATACACTGCTTGACACGTGGAAACCCAAAACCACTTTTACCGCGCGATTTTGGACCGTTATCTGTTGGACATAAAAATTTTGTGAAAAAGGATATCGGTCGTTGGATGGAGGTGCGCTGATCGGACGGTTCGGAAAAATTGCGATGGGGGGTAAGATGCACAGGGCGGAGGCAACCATTGGGTTTATTGTGAGCCATCAGATCATCTGAATGAACGGCTGTGATTTGATATCGGTGCGACAGTATTTCAAAGGGGGAGAATGGTTATATGGTTTGCGGAAATGATCCTGACCATTGGATCTACATGATGAATGGTTGAGATCAGTGGGGGAGGCAGAGAGCTTTGGAAAATGAAATAAGTGGGTATGAAATGAAGGGGCGCCTGATTGTTTGAAGGCCGTCGATTTGTGGGGATCGATGGTTCCTGTTAACCCGAACCATAACTATCGGAGATGACCAAAACAAAGGGAGAAACACATTTTGATTGGGTTTTCGGTTTATTAAGCGCCTGATCACAAGGTTTTAGGTTGCATTGAGGAGGGGTTAGGGAGAATAAGCCCTCAGGGGCTTAACCTTCAATGGAGCGGAAAAAACATTTTTTATGCATTTTAAAGGGATTTTTTGGGGTTTTAATGCTCGGTTGCGGGGCCACAGGTGTATGAGGAAAGGATCTAAGCCATATAATCTCTTAGGGGCTTAAGCCTGTCATAGGGTAAAGAGGGGTATTTTAGGCCAAAATCAATGTTTTTTAGGCCAAATGGGGGGTTCCAGTAGGCAGAAAAGGGGATTTTTAAACCACATAAAGGGAGCTATAAGGATTAAAAAGGGATTTTTGATGATTTAGAGGGCTACTGAAGGGATTTTGGAGGGATTTTGCGAGGGGTAAAGGAATGAAAAATGGGGATTTTGAGGGATTAAAATGGAACAGATGGAGGCCTTTTTTGAGAGCATCTTATTTTACAAACAGTGAGGCTTATCAGATGGAAACAACAGTGAGGATTGATTCAGAGGACAGAAGAAAATTTAAGGCTTCAAGAATGATATATTTTCAAGGAAAATGTCTCTCTTGAAGGCTTAGAAACCAAATTACCCACCTGTTTGCTATGCCAAATTTTATAGGTGGCTAACAGTGGCTCCACATGGGGATGGCATCTTCTTGAAGGTGTCAAGAACTTCAGAAATAATCCTTTGGAAGTAGGCCAGATGCCTGATACTTAACCATATTTTTCTTCTTTGATCAACTACTATAGATCATGAAGACATCATATCAGCAGTAATATTTTCCCAAACAACTACCTACCCATCCTACTGTCCTAACATTTTTTCTTCAAGGTGCATTTAGAATTGCAAACCTCTTTCATCAATTTTTTATTGAAAACAGAAAAAAACTAATCTAACTCTATCCTTATTCCTCTATGAGACCAGATTAGACAGTTGGCCTCATAGTTTCTTTACTTAAACTACAATCTGCCAAGATTAAACTGTTTGACATATTTCTTTCTCTACATTCTAAAACAGAAATTTAAACATAGACAAACCAGGATTAGACTATCTGATTTGCTGTGGGTCCATGGCATAAAGACTGCTACACATGAACTAAAACTTTGCAGGAAATAGAAACCAAAATTGTGAAGGCTTGAAATCTTGAAACTTTATAGAATCCTTATTTTTCTTGTGACTCAGATTTTGGGCTTGTTAGAGTCACTCTCCTTCTTCATTTCAGCTCTGGTTTTGGTCTTGTTAGAGTTGATTCTTCTTCTTTCTTTGCTGGTTCAAGTTTTGGGCATGTTAGAACCAGCTTTTCACTTTCTCTGGCTCAGGTTTTGAGTTGATTTGAGCCATTCTTTGGAACTTCAGAGGTTCAAGTTTTGAGCTTGTCTGAACCTTTTATTTTCTCTTTTTTTTTTGTATTTTTCCTTTTTCTTTAAAACTGAACAAAGAAATGGTATTTACAATGGAGGTGAAAACTTTAAACTCTGAACTTCAGCAGTAATAATTTTTGAGCATCCTGCCATTGACAGGACCCCCAAACAGATCTGTACCATCTAATTCTTGCAGAAAAAATGCATTTGGACCAATGGTGGACTGAATAATGTAAGGGCCTTGCCATAAACTGTCAAATTTGCCATGATTACCCTTATCTTCTCTTCTAGAGTCCCACTTGAATACCTTGTCTCCAATTTTGAAATCACAAGCTTTTGTTCTCTTATCAAACAACTTTTTGATGTTCTCTTGCACTTTTTGAGCTCTGTTGTAGACTTCTTCCCTTGTTTGCTGGAGATGTATAGTTTGATTGATTCTCCTTACCATGCTATCTTCTTCTGACTGTATTTCTTGGACCAATTTTATCAATGGTACCCCTAGGCTGGTAGGAAACACTGCATCTGCTCCATAGACTAATTGATATGGGGACATTCCAATGGATTTCTTTGTAGTCAATCTGTCTGGCTACAAAGCATGCACTAACTTATTGTGCCATGATTTTTTGTTTTCTTCAAGCAGCTTCTTGATGATAGTCACCAAACTCTTATTTGGTGATTATTCTAGCCCATTACCTTGAGGGTAATAAGCAGTAGAATGACCAAGCACAATCTAATACCTGTGACAAAAATCAATCATCTTTTTGGAGCCAAAAGCAGTAGCATTATCAGTGATAATATTCCTAGGGTAGCCAAATCTAGATAGGATATGGTCTTCGAGGAATTTAATGATAACATAATCTGTGGCATTCCTAGAAGGGATGGCCTCTATCCATTTTGTGAAATAGTTAGTGGTTGTAAGAATCCATTTGTGTTGGGCAGATGAAGTAGGGTGGATTTCTCCTATGAAATCTAGGCCCCACTATTGAAAAGGAGCTTCAACAGTGATTGGTTGTAATGGTAAAGGGAGGAGTTTTCTTTTACCCTAAAAAATTTGACAGTTGTGGCAGGCAACTATCATTTTGTGTACATCTTGGAAAAGGGTGAGCCAGTAATAGCCAGCTCTAAGGATATTGTTAGCAGTGGTTTTCCAGTAGAGATGGCCTCTACACTCTCCTTCATGGAACTCATGTTTGATCCTCTCTGCATCGACTTCAAGCAAACATTTAAGAAATAAACCATTGGCATTTTTCCAATACAAAAATTAATTTAAAATGAAATAATTTATAGCTTTTAAATTTAAAAACCTTGCCTTTGTCTTTGATAAATCAGGAGGAGCATTAAGATTTGTAAGCACATAGAAGATGTCAGCATACCAAGGTGAGTTTTGGAATTTCTCTTCAACAGTAAGAGCAGGTAATCCTTCATGTTCATCCAAGGCATCTACCATGTTTATGTCAAGGGCTTATAAGTTAGATTCAGCCATTAATTGTGCCAAGCCTTGACCCTTGATGAGTTTTGTGGGTTTGATCTCCAAATCATACTCTAGTATCACTGCAATCCACTTACCTCTCTTACCATCTGGATCTTGTGACAAAATATCTTTCACCACTATGTTAGGCACAAAAGAAATAATATGGGAATATAAAATATACACCCTGAAATCTTTTAAGGCCTTTACCAAAGCATAGGCCTGTTTTTCCATGATGTTATATTTCAGAGGTGCATCCCTTAGAGCCTTGCTGAAAAACACAATTGGATGCTCTTGTCCCTCTGGATTTTTCCGCAACAGGACAAAAACCACAGTATGCTCTGATGCAAAAGAGAAAATGAGGAAGTCTTTAGTAAAATCAAGGCTGAGTAGAACTGGTGCTCAGGTTAGTGCAAGTTTTACTAGCTCAAAGGAATTTTTGGCTTCTATAGTCCACTTAACTCCTACTTCTTTTTTCAGCATGTTTGTCATATCTCTAAGGAGTTCTGCTAAGTTGGAAATAAACCTCCTCAAGAAGTTTATCTTCCCAATAAAGGACTGCAATTCTTTTATGTTCCTTGGGTGGCTAATCTGCAGTATTCCCTCAACTCTTTTTGGGTCTATTTTAATCCCCTTTTCAGATTTAATGTGGCCAAGAAGCTTACCTTCCTGGAGACCAAAAATTGTCTTTTTGGGATTTAAAGATAGCCCAAACCTTTTGCACTTCTCAAATACTTTCCTTAGATGTTCAAGGTGCTCTTCATCAGTTTTGGAATAAACTGTTATGTCATCAAGATAAATTACAATGAAGTGCCCTATTTCCTTTGAAAATGCAATGTCCATAGCTCTTTGGAAGGTTGCACCAGCATTCATTAGTCCAAAAGGCATTTTCACATAAATGAAAGTGCCCCAAGGAGTGGTGAAGGTTGTTTTTAGTTGATCTTCTGGGAGTACTAAGACCTGGTTATACCCTGAAAAGCCATCTAATAGAGAAATCCTCTTTGAACCAACTACCCTTTGTAGGATGTGTTCCATTTTGGGTAAAGGGTAATTGTCTTTTAGGGACGCCCTGTTTAAGTTCCTAAAATCGATGCACAACCTAATTTCTCCTGTATTTTTTCTTACAACTACAAGGTTAGAAACCCAATCTGAAAACCTCACAGGCACTATGATTCCAACTTCATACATTTTCTTAATTTTCTTTTCTACTAGAGGCAATTGTACAGGGTTAATTCTGCGCAGCTTTTGCCTAAAGGGTTTTTGGTTTTCTTTCAATGGAATTTTATGCTGGATGATATTTGTGTCATAGGCTTTCAAATACCCATAACTCCAAGCAAAAACATCAACAAATTCTTTAAATAAATCACTGTATTTCTTTTTGATGTGTGCTGGAAATTTTTTTGATAATTTAATCATTTTAGGCTTATCCTTGCTGCCTATGTTGCATTCTTCAACATCTGATTCAGTGTGTTCTATAGTGGGTTTCTTACTCCGCTACCTACCCCTAGTCATCCTTGGGAATCCATCTCCATGGATTACATGTCAAGCCTTCCTTCTACTAAGCATGGAAACGACTGTGTTTTCGTGGTCATCGACAGATTCTCAAAGATGGCCATTATAGTGGCCTACAAGAAGAATATCACAACTGAAGCCACTACTAAACTCTTCTTTGAACGAGTTTGGGTGAATTTTGGGATCCCACAGTCTATCATATCAGATTGTGAAAGCAGGTTCCTCAGCACATTTTGGTCCAGCCTCTGGTCAATGTTAGACACCAAGCTCACCAAGTCCACAACTTTCCATCCCCAAACTGATGGCTAGATAGAGGTTGTCAACAGGATGATTGTACACATTCTGTGCATGTACAATTCAAAGCATCCACACACATGGGATGAGAGACTTCCCTATGTAAAACATAGTTATAATTGGGCTCTCCACAGCTCAACCGGCCACAACCCCTTTCAGGTGGGCTTGGGATTCCAGCCACTATGTCCCATTGGCGTAGCCATGCCATTTGCAGCTACTCAGGCCGATTCAGCTCATGTTCAATCTGAAGCTGACAAAGAAAACAACTTCATCGAGCGCATTCAGCACATCCGCCAACAGGTTCATGACATATTGGACAGAGCCAATGCTAAGTACAAGCAATGACATGATCAACATCGGGTGCCACACAACTTCTAGGTGGGCGAAAAAGTGTGGTTACATTTGCAGAAGGAGCGCCTCACTAGACCCCATTGCAAGATTTGCCTGCTCCGGTATGGGTCGTACACCATCACCTAGGCTATAGGGAACAATTCCTTCGAGCTCAGTATTCCACCATTCCTTGGTCTGCACCCAGTATTCAATGTAGACCGCCTTCGTCCCTACTTCCCACCTCTATTGGACACCTCTGACATTGCAGAAGAACTCACACCAAAATAGTTAAACCCAGACTGCATGGAACAGGCCACCACAAACTGTATCATGGACATGCAAATCAAGAACACTCACCAACATAATATCCAACTGTATCGGGTTGTCAAAGCTAGCCAACTCCTGCATCAAGGCAAGTGGTTCACCAGGGACCAAGTTCAATAGAAGTTTCCTCATCTCATGGAGAAACTCAATGCAATGGGGACCATTGCTTCTTAAGGGGGGAGGAATGATCCAGGTGGATATTGGTGGCCACCCACCTATTCCACTTGGGGCCCCACCATTGTCTCTTTCAGCTTTTTCATAACTTACTATTTTTAGCAGCTTTTCGGGTCCTGAACTTTCAGAGCCATTTTGAAGCCCCAAATGGAGATAGTATACCGAAGTTACGTCCCCGAGAAGTTGAAACACCAATTTACCCAAACGGGGCCCATAGTTTTGGTGCTTTAGGTTTTTAGACGTTTAGAGTTCTCCATTGTTTCTCCATAATAAATATGCCCTCGAGCCTCATTGTAACACAGTTCAGAGGTCTGTAGCTACCACATCTCTTCTCAGAGATTCGCTACCAACACCCTAGCTATTTTATTTCCATCATGTTTGTAAGAATATTTCTGTGATTTGATATTAATGAAATGAATCCTTATATCCCCTGTATTTCTATGTTTATGGTTATTTCTGTATTCTATTGCGTTCTTGCATAAATCTGGATCAGGTTCAAAAGCTGAAATTTATACATGACGAAGCTGAAATGCTGAGGAACGTTGTGTAAAAATTTCAGATCTTGTTTCGAAATATTTTCAGAGATATGATCTATGGAAGTTAGGGTTGTTTTATGCTCCCGAATTTAACCCAAAATAGGTCATCATGGAATTTTCGCTATAACTTGTTTTCTATGAAGTTTCAGAAGCTTAAAATTTTACAAAGCAAAGCAGAAATCTTGAGGAACTTCATGTACAATTTTCAAATCTTGATGTGCAATATTTTCAGAGATATGATCTATGGAAGTTAGGGTTTTTCAGGCTTCATAATTTCATCTCAAAGAGGTGGCCGTGGGAAAATCGTCATAACTCTCTCTCTGAGTGTCGGATTGGAATTTTGTAAAAATTTTCCATAAGTACACGGACTGTAGTTTCTTGTGTACCAATTTCAGAGCAAAAGGAGTAAAAAATGACACGTGGCATGTCGTACAAGTTCGCTCTACAGAACTAGTCCATAATTAGGTCATTGTGGGAGATTGGGCATAACTTTGCCGTGAAGAATCCAAATCAGATCAGACTAGTGGCATTCGAAAGAACATTCATAGTGCTACTACAGGGATGAAGTTCAGATATTTAATATCTGAAATCATAGAGATAATTTAATTTCAATATCGAGCTCCTCAAAAGCAAGAAAAAGGTGTGTATTTTTTTTTCGAGTTGCATAATTCTTGTTTGAAGAATCAATTTGAATTGATTCCAAGGGCATATTGTAGAATAGATATTAGTATTGGGTTCTAAAATCCCCCCTAAAAAGAATTCAACACCAACTAAGCCTTCATAAGCCTCTACTGTGGCTCATGAAGATGAACAAATGCAACATGACATATCAAAATTACAAGAGCAAGTGCACCAAATTTCGTTCTTGCAAAGAGAAACAAAAAATGAAATGTATGTTTTGAAGAAAAGCATCGAAGATAAGATGGATGGTTTGAAGAAGGCATGGAAGCTATGATGGATGGTTTGAAGAATCACATGGAAGAAAAATGGAATATTTTAAGGAAGACATGGAAGGTTTGAAGGAAAGTTTGTCAAAGTTTATACAAGAAATGATTCCTAATGGCGAAAAGATAGTAGAGGAAACTCATGATGAGAAAAAAATAAATGTTAACTATGATTTCATAAAATCTAATGTTGGATTGAAAAACCACCATATTCCAAATATGGATATGAGAAATTTTGATGGCAATGATCCCATATCATGGATACTACAGATGGAGCAATATTTTGATCTCATTAATGTGCAAAACACACAGAAGGTACGCATTGCAACTTTACATCTAGAAAAAAATACATTTATATGGTATTGATGGCTTTTCTCCCGTAAAAAAATTGTCACTTGCTCAATTTTTACGGAGGAAATGATAACACATTATGAGGATACAAAGAGAAACACCTTCTTTAGCCAATTGATAAATCTCAAAAAAAAAGGTTCAGTGGTGGAGCACATTGAGGACTTCCAAAAATTGAATAGAAGGGTAACTGATATTCCAGAGGAACACATGATTAATGTCTTCATAGGAACTTTAAAGGATAACATCCAACATGAAGTTCACGTTTGGGAACCTGATTCATTGGAGAAGGCATTCAGGTTGGAAAGAAAAATTGAATGTAAAATATGGCGACAAGGAAGCCTACCACTCATATCTATAAAGGTGGAAGTGTTGCTACTCCTAGACTTCTACAACCTACAAGGTTGACACCACAACAATTGGAAGAAAAAAGAGAAAAAGGTCTTTGCTACAGTTGTGATATCAAATACAATAAAGGTCGTAAGTGTGCTGAGAAGAAATTATTTTACATAGATTGTGAAGAGAAGGAAGAAAATGAACAAGAAACTTCAAAAGAAGAGGATATATACCAGGAACCAACCCTAGAAGAAGAAGAAATGAGTCTAACCATATCGTGTAATGAATTGGCAGGAATTACCACTCCTTAAACTCTCAAGATAGAAGGACATATAAAAAAGAAAAAGGTAATAGTGTTGATTGATTTGGGTAGTACCCATAATTTTATTCATTGTAAGGTAGCCAAGGAATCGAATTGTTTCCTATACCCAACACCAGAATGTCAAGTAATGGTTGCAAATGGAGGAACTATAAATTTCTCTGGAAAATTCCATAATATCAAGCTAACCATAGGGGAGTATGTATTGAATATTCCAATGCTTTCCATTCCAATGGGAGGTGCTGATGTTGTACTAGGAGTACAATGGTTACAATCTTTAGGGATGGTAACTTTTAATTTTCAAGAACTTTTCTTGAAAAAAAATTCGGAAGGAAAGGAAATCGAATTACGGGGTATCGTAGGGAGCCATGAAAGATAATAAGCTCTAATGTCACGACAAATATTCTAAATAAAGAACAACGAGGCGTAATTGCACAATTATGCTCACTAGAAGTTCCAACGTCAAAATCATCTATGTCTCCAGATCTCCAAAAAGCCTTGGACAATCATTCCAAGGTGTTTGAAACTCCCAAAGGACTCCCACATATTCGTAATCATGATCATGTTATTCATTTGATTCTAGGAAGTGTTCCTCCAAACATCAGGCCTTACAGATATCCTTATGTCCAAAAGAGCGAAATTGAACGTTTGATTGCAGAAATGTTAGAGGCTGGTATAATTCAACCTAGTCAAATTTCTTTCTCTACTCCAGTATATAAGTATTGGTGCATAAGAAGGATGAATCATGGCACATGTGTCCGGATTATAGGGAGCTCAATAAACTCACTATTAAAGATAAATTTCCCATTCCTGTGATTGATGAATTATTGGATGAATTACATGGAGCAATTTATTTTACCAAGTTGGTCTTCATTCAGGATATCATAAAATTAGAATGAAGATGGAAGATATTCTGAAAACAACATTTCGAGTCATGAGGGTCATTATGAATTTTTGGCCATGCCTTTTGGCCTTACCAATGCACCTTCTACATTTTAAGGGTTGATGAATTCCATTTTCAAACTCCTCCTTAGAAAATTTGTGCTAGTATTTTTTTATGACACACTAATATACAACAGGTCTTGGAAGGATCATGTTCAACATGTTGACAGGGTTCTCAAACTATTGGAGGAGAAACAATTATATGCAAAAGCATCCAAACATTTCTTTGGAGTACAAGAGGTGGAATATCTGGGTCATATTGTATTTCACGAGGGTGTTAAGGTAGACCCTAACAAAATTAAAGCCATTAAGGAATGGAAAGTCCCCACAACCATAAAGCAGTTACGAGGATTTCTCGAGTTAACGGGGTATTATCACAAGTTTGTTAAGAATTATGGGAGAATAGCAGCACCTCTAACAACATTATTGAAGAAAGATGCATTTTCATGGACTCTTGAAGCAACTAAGGCCTTTGAACATCTTAAAGAGGCAATGTGCCTAACACTAGTCTTAGCTACACCAGACTACACAAAAACCTTTATTGTGGAATGTTATGCCTCAGGAAATGGAATTGGTGTTGTTTTAATGCAAGAAGGAAAACCAATTTATTTTGAAAGTCGTCCAATCAAATGAAAGTATTTATAGAAAGCTATTTATGAGAACGAAATGTTGTCAATACTACATGCACTGATCATGATCATGACACTTCAAAGTAAAAATTGACCATGATAGTCTGAAACAATTTTTAGAACAAAGAATATCTTCAGAAGAGCAAAAAAAATGGGTCACAAAGATGTTGGGTTATGAATTTGAAATCATCTACAAAAACGTGAAGCTAAATGTTTTTGCAGATGCACTCTCAAGAAGGGATGAAGAGGTGGAAGCATTGCTTTGTGCCATTTCTATTATCCAACCAAATTGGATAACTGAAGCAAGGGATGAATGGAAGAAGGAAAAAGAAGTTTGGACACTCATTCAAAATTTGCAGCAAAATCCTAGTACATATGATACATTTAGTTGGAAAAATGATTCCTTGTGGTACAAAGATTGCTTATGTATTTTCAAGAATTCCCAACTAAAACAAAAGATTCTTTTGGAATTGCACACTTCTCCTTTAGGAGGACACTCGAGATTTTTAAAATCTTACTACAGGGTGAAGAAAGATTTTTTTTGGGATGGCCTTAAATCTGATATTCAAAATTTTGTGGCAGAATGTTTGGTTTGCCAGCAAAATAAAGTTGAGACAATTAAGACCCCGAGTCTTCTACAACCTTTATCCATTCCAAGTCAACGTTGGGAGGAGATTTCAATGGATTTTATCAAAGGTTTACCTAAGTCCGAAGGAAAGAGTGTCATCATGGTGGTAGTTGATAGAATTACCAAGTATGCACACTTTTGTGCATTATATCATCCATTTAAAGCAAGTACAGTTGCTACTACATTTATGGAAACAATTCAAAAGCTACATGGAAACCCAAAGATTGTTGTAAGTGACAAAGATCTCATTTTTACGGGAATTTTTTGGATTGAATTATTTTTTTGTTTGGGTACTCAACTAGCTCATAGCTCATCTTATCATCCTAAATATGATGGTCAAACTAAGATAATGAATAAATGTTTGTAAGGATATCTTCGTTTTTTTGTATCTGATAAGAAAATACAACGGGTCAAGTGGTTACCTCTCCCTGAATGGTGGTATAAGACTTCCTTCCATACTGCAGCAAAAATAACCCCATTTATGTCACTTTATGGATATTCTCCATCGTCCATCACATCTTCTTTAAGATAAAATTCTAAGGTTCAAGCAGTGGAAGATCACATCGAGCATCAACAAGATGTTATCCAACTCTTAAAGGATAACCTAAATTTGGCACAAAATCCAATGAAACAACAGGCAGATCAACATCGCAGCAAGAGAAGTTTTGATGTAGGAGACTAGGTATTTTTACGGCTACAACCATACAAAAAAATGTCCCTCAAGCAAGCTAAGAAGGATAATAAATTATCGCCAAAGTACTATGGCCCTTACAAGGTGTTGCAAAATATTGGTACTATGGCATACAGATTGGAGCTTCCTACTTCTTCGCGAGTGCATCCATTTTTCCATGTTTCATTCTTAAAGAAGGTTATAGGGCACAAACTTCGAGTTCAAACAATATTGCCAGAACTTGATGAGGAAGGAAAATCATATTGGAACCTGAAGAAGTCACAAAAACAAGAACTTGACAACTACGAAATCAATCAATTTCAGAGTATCTCATCAAATGGAAGAACTTACCCACTAAATATTGTACATGGGAGGATGAGAATTTTATACAAAAGCATCTGGAGCTACTCAAGCGTTGAGGACAACACTTTTTTGAAGGACAGGGGCATGTTAGGTCCCTATGTTACTAGTATAGTCCCTTATTTTTGTTAGTGTAACCCCCTTATTGGTATTGTTGTACCCTTGTAACCCAAATATTGTTATTATTGTGCCCTTACATTATTATTGTTAGGTCGAATAGGATTATATTGTGACCCCATGGACTCCTATATATAGAAGGAAGTTTTTTCATTGGTATTATCCAATAATTGTTCATTTATGTAATGTATTGGAGGTTTCCCCCTCGAAGTGGCTGATTTCTAAGGCGTTGATCTCTCTTTTATTCTATTTTTGGAGTTGGTTTCATGACAACTTCCTACTAGTAGTAGCTGGTGATCGGATCAGGGGGTTGGAGCTCCCTTCCAGTAGGAGATGTAGAACGAGTGAAGGTTGTATCCTTCTGTAGGTGGGTGCCTACGTGATGGTATGAGTCTATGCTAGTACAAGATTCTAATAATTTTTCATTATAATAAAATTGAAGACATAAACAACAACAACAGTGGTTTTCTCCCACATTGGGTTTCCACCTTAAACCCTAGTGTTCATGTGTCTTGCTTATGTGTGATTCTCTATTGTGTTCTCACTGCACATGTTCAATGCTTATCAAATGTCTGATGAATTATTGATGCACTATTTTAAGATAAACAGATGAAGGTTTAACTGAAACATAAGTTCATTGAAGATACACTAGTTGTCTGCATAAAATCTGTGTATAAAGGCAAGATCACTTCATTATAGTCGCATATAGAATCAGAATAAGAAAAAGGAAAAGTTTATGTACTTTTTGAAATATTGATTCACCGCCCCCCTCTCAATAGTTTTACCAACAAAATTGACCACGTCGACCTCTCATTATGCACTTTTACTCATGAGGATAAATGGATGTTTACAGGTCACTAGAATAATTATTTTCTCTTAGAACCACTTAGATGAACTACTAGTAACAAACTAAAAGGAATATAGCGCTAAGTGGTCATGGGTACAAGAAGAGTTTTATCTCAACTTTCATTGGTTAATTTTCTTTGTCTTTGAAAATACTAGATTTCTCTAGTCTTTTAAACATATGAGCACAAAGTTAACCCCCTTGCATTGTCTTCCCCCTCAACCTTCAATATGTTTCCAAACTATATGCATGAACATGACTCAATTTTCTTTTTTTATTATGTTCTTTAGATTTTCCATAGGCCTTGACTCTGAAACCACCCCCACGTCATAAAATTATTTTACAGTTTGTGCTTGAAACATTTCACCTCAAGAAAAATACCACCTGTAGTAGGGCTGGTCATATTATGACTCTCAACTCTAATATTCTCCAATGCAACTCTCATTGTGTAACTAACAATGAAGAAAAGAAGAGGCATAAACCATTATCCAACACATTTTCCCACTTTGTAGTAAGATGTCCTACCTTATATTCCTACATTTTTTAAGAGGATATTTCCACTTCATCATTTGGGTTTAAAAGTGTATATTACATGCCACTAACTCAATCTTGATGTAACATTTTAGTTGGTTGGTCAGTCACGGAGATAGAATGAGTCTATGTAAGCTACATTTGCGTTAGCATGGTCATGCAACTCACTCCCTCCTCATACCAGTGCACCCTCATTTCATCTTGACACCTGCCTACATATGATTTCGAGAAGCATTTTGTTTTCTTGCACTAGAATCGCTCCCATGTCATACATATGGCCTCATTCGTATCATCCCGACAACCAAATATCCACTATTTTTATTACAACTTTCTTGTTTTATATATCACGATTCTATATTGTTTTACCCATTTTCAAGAAATCAGTCTTGCCCAACATATCATACAAAGGATATTGATGTTGGTCGCATTTTTCCATACATGGGTAAGAATATAATCTCTGTCTCCACACATAACTTAAACAACGCTTGTTCCATGCTTTGCTAGCCTCACCTCATTATGTTAAGTGACCCCTAGACCACATTCTCACCACTCAAGCATAGAAACACTCTGACTTGTCACATGTAGCATGGATTTAAATTGATATGCACACCCCATTCAATTTCCTTTGTCAATTTATGACATGGCCCTCCTGGGCAACAATTAATATTAATTTTTAAAACCTCTTGTGACTACAATTTTTGTCTCACTCATGTGATTAATTCACTTGTGGTTGATTTCCTAGGAATTTTCAAGAAGCCAACACTTTGAGCCTATCCTATCTATCAAGCACACATTCATTCGATATTTTCCATTTGTTGCCTCCTGAAATAAGACAATATTGACTACTTTGAGTTATTTACATAACCATACTCAAAATGACATGCTAGGTAATTTTTGAAGTTTATATGAAACCCTAAACTAAAATTGACAAATAAATTATAAGGCTTATTCACTAGTTCATCTAAATTATGTATTTGATCATTATATACTTACTCAGTCTCATAAAAATATACTTCTTCCTATTGACATTTATGCCTAGGTCATGGAGGGAAAATAGGAAGGAAATGACCAAATTTTCTATTCATTTTGATGTAGACTTTGAGGAATTCACCTAATTAACACAAACTGGCCATTTTTACCTTGAAGGTCCTCCTCCCCTCCTCCTACTCCACATGCTTCTCAAAATTTGCCTCTTCCTCATCTGATTATAATGGAATTTCCACAACCTCGGGCACACCAATAACATCCAACATAAAATGATGGTTGGGAAGCCAATACAAATAGGCCTGCATCCAAATTTTCTCATTTTCTTACAATTTCTCATCACTTTGGTCATCCTATTATCATCCCTCCTTCGACGCCTTTTACTTTTTCTCAAGCCACTTATTTTCATCCTCAACAACTCCCTAACTCAACTGCATAATTGGCATTGGGAAAACTTTATGTGTCAGCCACACATTTACAATCTCCCTTCGAGTGTACATCATCTTGTACTCATTCTAAAATCCCTATAACTGAAGGAAGGTCGAGAGAAATATGCTTCACTTATATGCATCCAAATACACAAGAAGTAATTAAAAAGGAGGACAAGAGAGCATCTTACATGGCTAGCCCCAGTTAATATTTGTAGATGACTTGAGTTATTTCTTTCATATGTTATGTATTTACTTCATTTTACTTGCAGTTATTTAGATTACGACATTTTCATATTTTTTTGATAGCATAATGGTACATATTTTGATGACATTATAGTTTTAGGGAGACACAAGTATGATTTTCACATGCTCTATGTTGTATATTTGTGGATATTAGAATGTTACATATGTGTGATTTTATGATGGTGGCATTCTCAATGATGTCATATTTATTTATATTTTGTTACATGGGAGTTATAATATGAATATAACTAATTTATGGATATAGTCATGGATACCACATACTAATTTAAAATTAATTAATTAAAATTTCTCATTCTTAATGCCTTCTTCCAAATTAAAAGAAAATAATTTTAATATAACACAAACATTAGTTCTGAGATAGATTTTCCCTCCAACTACCTAAGGGAGGTATCAAAATCAATAGAAGATAGATAAGGGAGGATGGAAAATGCTAGTGATGAGAGGTATGCATAAGTTTTAAAAATGGTCATATTTCTTTTGATTCATTTACTCTAGAGTGCTAGAGCTTACCTATTTTGGTGACAACAAAAATCCTTTCATGAGTGAGAAGGAGAAAGTGAGCTCATCAAAATTTTGGTTTTTTCATAAACCTTATTGTTTATTTCTTTCATTAATTAGTCATGTTATACAAGATGATATTTCATCATATCAGTGTTAATTGGTATATTTTTTTAGAAAACATTGTTGTTAAAATCTTATCAAATGAGTCCAAGTTGCCTAACAATTTGTTTTGCTTGATTATTTTCCATTTAAAGTATCTATGTATGAATTTTGTTACATATCAGACATTTTAAAATTGATTTATGCTCTTTATTTTTTGCATAAATCACCAAAATAATATGGTGTACTCTCATTTTTATTAATAAAAAATCAATATTTGACAATAGACATTTTTTCTAGCATATTTCCTCTCATAATTTTATTTTATATTCTTAATTTTTAGAAGTAGATTTATCTGATGTTATTGGCTAAAAATTATCATTCAATTTAAATAAGATCATTCAATTTAAATCAGACTCAATAACATGCCTATGTAGTCTTATGGTTGGGAGGAAAAGATCTTTTAAAAATTAGCATAAAATTTGATCATTTGATTGTTGTTATTTTTTTTTAATTTTAATTTATTTATTTTGTTGTTTATATAGTTTATTTTATGTTTATTATATTATTATATAAAAAAATATTTTTATTGTACAAATCCATTGTAAATAAATAGTGTAATTTAATTTTGGGCATAATACCCCATGCCTAGTGCCATGATCTCACTAGTTTCGTGAGATTCGAGGTTGTCACGAACAAAGCCTAAAATTTTTTGCTCATCAACCTATTGTATTTTCGTCCCATTTTAATATGTAGAAATGCACTTAGTTGTTATATTTATCAATTTGGCGGATCATATTAAGAGATAAATACACTTTAAACATAGTAGCATTATGTTCATTAACCAAATAGAAATCTAGATATAATATAATGTAGTAGGGAAAAATCAATCTTATGCTTATAAGAAATGAACATTATAATATTGAAATAAGCATGAATAAGGAGAAGTTGGTATTATATTTTTAAGAAATGTTAAAAGAAATATAACTTGCATGTAGTATTTTGTATTATTTATTGCTCATTTGTAATTTTCCTCCTTTTTTTAGGATATAATTTTTGGAAAATTTAGAGCATTTTTTCTTATTGCGAGATTGGTATTCAGTTTAAAAAGGGTTATACATTATTGTACACTAACCTACTAGAGATAAAGAATGAGTCCCACATACATAGAGGTAAGTAACTTGGAGATTTGATTGGAAACCTCTTGCTTGCTATATGCAACACTCTATCTCTTGGCTTAATACACATGGCTATTTCATTCCATATTTTTTCTTTGTATAATGTACATTATATTGCTCAACGTATAAGTATATTTTTATCGAATACTAATAAGCATTGGAAATTATATATTTATGTGATTGAATGAATTAAGGGTTGGTTCATTATTTAAAACGTTATTTAGTTTGGTATCTATGAATTCCTTGTATAAAATCCCATTGTAAATGGGTGGATGGCATGAATTTAGGAGTTTTGGAATAGGTGCAATAAAAGTATCCATTGATGGACCACATGCTGTGACCACTGATAATCGTTCTTTGTTGTCATTTGCCACAACCCTATGTATTGCACTCTTGTACTTTCCATTGCTCAATACCTATTCAAAATTCAAATATAATAATTATTAGTATACACATATTTAAATATGACACCCCTAAATGAAAAATAATTGAGAATAGGTAAAAAGAAATAACCTGGATTGTGTCACCAAGATTGATGACAAATGTATTGGGTGTAGGTGTAATATGAACCCAATGATCCTCATGCCAAATTTGCAGACCACCAACATTATCTTGCATTAGAAGGGTGATGCCCCAAGGATCTGAGTGTGCTTGTAAACCAAGGGCCAAATCTGGATTGGGGCAAGTAGGGTAGAAATTGCATCCCATGATTTGAGAATGATCCCCAAACAAATCGTTTATATATTCAATACTCACTCCTAAGCTTTCTGATATTGCTCCCACTAGTGCCTTTGCAAGCTTCCCAATTTTAGTACAATATTGTGCATTAATCTCCCTGAAAACATATTGTAATGCATAAAAATATAAAGTATTAGTTTCAACATACAAACAAATTTTAGAAAGGAAAGTATTCATCGCTTGCTTACTATAAAAATAAATTTTATTTCTATTAAAGAGAATGTTGGAATAACAAAATAATGAAGTGGTTTTAAAATTGGGGAAGAAAATATACTTATCAAAAGAAAACTGAGATAAAATTAATGAGAGCATGCAATTTTATTAAATTGTGTTTCATGATGACATATATTTAAAAGAAAATCTTTATTAAGTCCTTAAACCTTGAAACATTTTATTGTTATTATTATATTATTATTTTTATAATGGTTAAATGGACTTATTATTTATAATATACCCTTTATATCCTCTATATTGTGGAGATCTAATCTTATAAATCATCATAAAGTATTTGTAAACATAAGGTGTAAAGTAGGTATTCTCACTAGAAGTGTCATTTCTATTCACTCACATTTTATCATTCCAAATGCATGAAATTCATATTCTTTCTACTTTCATGGTATTTGGAGTATTTAGTCCATAACATTTGGTATTCAAGTAGATAATTCTAGATGATCCTTTGGTTTGGCTTCTTTAAACGAGTTTATCATTTTTACTTAAACACTTTTAGGTTATCTTTAATGATATAAATTTCCAAGATGCGTGAAGGACAAAATGAAGTACATTGGGTTAATATTTTATATTTTAGTTTAAAATACTTTTGGAGATATAGTTTAAAAGGAAGTAAGGATTTGGATCGTCCTAGAACTAGTCTCAAATAAGGGTTCTCAGTACAATAATTATATGTGAAGATAGCTAGCTCCAAATTGAGTGACACTAATTGTATTGGAAATGATTTAGGCTTAGGTGCTTTAGGTCCAACTTGAAGACCTAGAAATTAAGTAATTTAAACATGGTAGCCCAGGAAATTTTTCTCTCCCATAAACAAAAAAATAGTATTTTTTAGTAATGTGGCCATAAAATTATCTTGGAAGGTCCAAATTGCATGGGATTTGTGGCATATTGAAGAGAAGATATAAGAGTATATTCTTCGAAAATTTTAGCAAAAAATTATTATAATTTGGGAATCTATAAAAATTAATTGTTTGCTAAAAAAACGGTTTTCAAAAAATCTTCATCTATCATGTATAGATATATAAGCCAAATGTCTTTCCTAAACAAGAGAAAATAATGAAAAATATAGGATTTAATTTTTCCAAGATGTAATCTAAAATGGCAAGCATATAAGCTACAAGGTTAAATAAGGTTGACATCTTAAATAAGGTAAGTAAAAAAAGAATTTTAGGATTTTAAAAATTCTCACAAAAAAAATATAAAAAATGAATTCAAAGAAATTTTCAACAAAGATGATCTTGGAGACATGAAGCGTGGCCTTTTAATTGAGATAAGACTATTTAATTAATCATTAAAACTAATATTTATAATTTGATAAATATGTTTCTATTACTAATTCTAAATTCAACAACACGGCATTAAATAGAAATATTATAAAATGTAATGACACATGAAAAAAAAACATTCTAAAAAAAAATGTCATAGAATTTTTTTTACAAAATGAGTTGTTGAAACCCAAACTTGTTGAAACCCCAAACTTATCTATATTTTATTGAAAACTAACCTTAATCAATGTGAATTCTAAAGGATAAAAGGTATTCTTTGTATATCCATGTTTTAATCTACAATTTGGTATCATAATGATTTTGAAATTTATGATTCATATGAAGTGAAACCTAAAAGTTTGTTTTATCCCTCTCCCCATTTTAGTTGAATTACTCTTTTTATGGCATACACGAACAACTTATTTACTTAAATGAAAGTATATTACATGGTAGCAATGGATATCAATCGATTTCCAAATTATAGAATATTTCATACTCAACAAGTATTATGTCAATATGATAAGATAGCCTCATATTTTTTATAGAATGGATTTATACGCTCTTAAAATTAACCCAAAGGGTCACTAATCATTTTATTTATAATTTTATTTTAAAAAAAAAATTGGAAAGTAATATAATTTCCATTTGCTTAATGTGAAATCAACATAGTAAAAGATAAGGTACATTTAACATTTTAATGTGACATAATATCTAGGTACTTTGAAGGATGATGTGGAGTTTACATATTTCTCTTAACCTTATTGAAGGACCATATTATTGACTCAAGTATAATAGAACAAATAATTTTTTTATAGTTGAATAGTATGAGAACACTAAGCATCAAGTTTGCCTTGAAATTTCAAAATCATTGTTAAGGATGATCATTATTTGTAAAATAAGATCAAAGAAGATGTTAATATTGAAAAACATCCTAATAATATCAATAGAGAAGAAAGTTTCAAACTTTGCAATTCATGGAACCCTATTTTGCACCAACTTCATAACAGCAATACCCAATTAATAAATTTTACTTTAATAATTATTATCAACTTGACTTATAGTTAACCATCATTGATAACCATATTTTACTATATTTATTACAAGATAATCCTTTCATCCATTTAAGAATTCTTTTCTCCTAATAATAATTCTATAATGGTAATCAAAACTTCAAGAAAAAAAAACTAATGCAGCATCCATCTATTATCTCCTACCTCCTAGACTGATGCATAAGCACATTGAGCTCAATGAGAGTATATTTCATGAGGTCACTTGAAAAACTAATCATAAAGTGTTCGCACAAAGATATGAATAAAAAATTGTTTTGAAAATGACTCTAGGTTAGATGTAACTGTATTTGCAAGAAGATAATATCATATACCTCTTTTGATAATGAGAGTAAACTACAATTATATGTTATAACAAAGATACCGAAAGCATAAAATTATATTTTTTCCCCATAGTTGTAAGAAATTGATATCTCATATGGATAATGATGAGAAAACTTAAATGTTTGGAAATGTTAGCTATTGGTTGTAATGAAATATTTATTTATCTTTCCATTTATTTATTTATTTTATTTTGTTAATAGTTATCTTTTATAATATTATCATTGTATCATGCACATTTTTTTTTATAAATATTTTATTGTGAATAGTTACTTTTGTATGTGCTTTAATTTGTTAGTTTATGACTACAATATATATGGTATTAAACTAGGCATTAAGGAAAGCAAAGTATTTTCTTTTGGTTGGGAATAAAGGGTAAGAAGAATTGAAAGATTATGTTTACAGGATGAAGTTTTGGATTCCATCTTAAAAGAGAAGAAAAAGGTATGATGAAGAGTTGAAGATTGCATAGTAAAAAATAAGGCTCCTGCATTAAGTGACATAAAGTTCAATGAGGAAGAGTAGGGAAAATAAGCACAATGTATGGGTGATAAAAAAATTTCTTCATTGACAAAATTGTGACA
The DNA here is from genome assembly GCA_034641835.2 of Pinus albicaulis. Taxonomy (NCBI): domain Eukaryota; kingdom Viridiplantae; phylum Streptophyta; class Pinopsida; order Pinales; family Pinaceae; genus Pinus; species Pinus albicaulis. The sequence continues at coordinate 408,656,273 of CM076580.1, read as the reverse complement.
TAAATCACGTGTTGATGTTTCCACATATCCTAGAACTCTTAATCCGACGAAGCTAGTGGATTTGATAACAAACATGTGTTAGGTATGCGTTATATTCTTTGCATAACTAGCTCTAGGAATTGTTACATTGCACTGTGTGTAGCCGGGGGCTTTCAGGGGGGTTTCTAAGGGGGAAATATCCCCCCTACACAGAGTTTGGGTAGCACCCAAAAAAGAAGGTATGTGACCAAAGGATGGTTGGATGGACCCAAGGATAGGGGCAGATCGAAAGGATGGTGGGAAACCCCACCAATGGTTTTGTGCATGGGTTTTTGCACATGGTTTTGGGCATGAAATTTTTTCCCATAGTATTTTTGTGCATTCAGTCACCGAAACTATGATTATGTTCTATTCCACAGTTAATGGATTGGAGGTTTATGAATTCTTCGACATGTATATAATGTATTGTCAAATTTAAATGAATATAATGAAAAATAAATCTAGTTTTCCTAGTTTTGGGTTCCATGTGAAAAATATCTGTGTATATTTTTTGTTCTCACCAATGCGTATTTTTTATTTTTAAGAATTCGTTTGCAATTAATTTCTATACAGGGTTAAAACCTTCAAAACGGGCATTTTTTTTTATAAACAAACTATGGACCCTCAATGTGTGAAATTAGTATCCACTGGTTAAGATTCCATCAAATATTCATGGTAGGAGCATTTGTACTAAGAAAGAGTGATAAACATGATGAAAAAAATTCAAACTTCGAACAAGATTCTTCTCAAGCATAATAGAATATTTTTCTTCATTAGTTACCAACAAAATTTGTTTGCTAAGATGTAGAACCTATGGTAAATGGATCTTGGTATGAAATATTGCACTAAATAATTTAACAAGCTACCCATTCCATGTAGCAGTAGTGAAGATGATAAGGATTTTACTTAAGGAAATGTAAAGTGAGCTAGGATACTTAAGATGAATCAAGTATTCATGAGAAGGAATATCAATTAACCTTGAGATAAGGTAATACTGCACCAAAGATTTTTATTAATTTCCACAAATGACCAAAAAGGAAATACACCAAAATTTAATTGTACAATATAATAGTGACATATAGGAGGAGTTCCTAAGCATATCCTATAATCTACAAGGTAAAAGATAAATTATGAAATTAATAATGAAAAATGTTAAGCACTTACATGATAAAGGGATCAAAATCATAACACGGTAAAATGATATTCAACATAAAAACTAGATGCAAATTATGAGGGGGAAGAATCCCTTACACTAATATCTAAAATATTGGTGGAGGTGGGAGTAAAGGAAATATGTAGAAAATATCATACTTAAACCGTCAAACAACAAGGATCCAATACAATGTCAAACAATGTATTGAGAGAAGACATTAAGTTTGATAGGGTTGGAATGTGAGAACATTAGAGGAAGAGTGATATACCAAGATCATCCTAACACTCAAGGACATTGGAAAACACTTGTAATGAAAAATTAAAGCCTTAGATGAGGGGGTGGCTGGGGGATCAAAAACCTAGTTTGTCTCAAGAGCTAAGGTGAGAACCATGTTGAGATTAGGAGCTTGAACTTCTCCGAGTCCTCATGGGGTTGGGCTAATTAGTGTAATATGGAGATGAGATATGTGGACTCATTAATCTACTGTAAAATACTATAGGCTTATGCATGTCATTTGATACTAATATTGAAAATGAGATATGGAAAAAAAAAACTATTTAGCAACTTTAATGAAGGAAATTCTAAATAGAAGGATGCCACAAGGGGACAAGGAATATGAAATTTTGATTTCTCAAATACGGATGTAATCTCAGTTTCCTTATATGTTCATGTTATCTTTATATGGTATCAAATTCCCAACATTCTATAAGTCATATCAAGAGTCTCGATATTTTGAAAGGAAAGCCTTCCACTCTTTTAACTTTAATAATCTAGGATTCATATAATCTGCATGAGCATAAAGACCTAGGATTATTGTTGATAGAGATAAATCAAGGGATCAACAGTGTGATACATCAAATAAACAACATTTTTCTAGATCATTAAAAATTGGGATCAATTGGTTTTAAATTTTAGAAGCCAAATTGATCATTCAATAATGCATGACTACTACTTTTGTTTAGAGCTATTATCTTGCTATTCTTCCTATGATATTAAGATTGAGGGGTGGAGGATAATGTATTTTCACCATTTTTATCTATTTTAGTATCTAATTTTGCATTTGTCACTTGTATTATTGGCATATTTAGTCAACATCATGTTAGAAGGAAGCCATTGGCTTATTTGGAAATAGCTAAAATACATGGAAGAATCATATGTTGAGAATATTTAAGTACACGTGCTTGGTTGTTTTCATCCTTGGTAACAATACTTGACCACAAATTTGAGAAGAAACCAAGGAAAATTCGATAAGTAAGATGAAAAATAAGTAGTGTTGCTCCAATTTTATAGATGAAATAAAATTCTTGGTAAATTCCAAATAGAGAAGACTTCAATAAAAATTTTGAAGCATTTGAAAAAGTTGCATGAAACTTTGGATAAGGGCATAACCATATTCCTAAGGAATATGTTTTTTCTATCATAATAAATGAGAGTTCTCAATTGTAGGATCACTTAGTTAAGATCAAGGATATTAAAGAATAGATGTATGATATTGGTAAGAATATCGAATAAAATGTCATGTGGTAGTCATGTTGAAAAATTTACCACATACTTATAAGCACTTTATTGAGATGTTGAGCATCACTACTGCAAATCTTAACGTAAAGTTTAATAAGTTATGTAATGTGCTCATACAACAATAAAATGGAAGAAGTAATTTGGTAAAAAATAAAGGGTTCAAAATAGACCTTTGTGACCCATCTTGAGGGCAAAGGAAAACGGGAAAAGTAAAAAGTTCAAGGAAATAGTGAAAATTCAACCAGGAGTTGAAAGAACATGACATGCCACTATTGTGGCAAGGTGGGCCATATGAAGAAACAATACCAAACGAGGTTGTTTCATCAAAAAAATAAAACAAGTGGGACCTCGAAAAAGGGTTCATTTTATAGAGCATGCTAAGGAGAACACTCATCCGTCTATGTATTCATGGCTAAGTGGCTAACAAATCAACTTAGGAAATCTGCTTAATACATCAATTCACGTGCATCACTTCATCAATAGGTGATATTGAATTATGTAATTTATTTCTCATTCCTTTAAAGACTAGTGATATTTGGAAATGGGGAAGAGTACATCGTGGCTTAAAAAAATGAACATGCAAATTTATTCTAAAGAGAAAATGTTGATTTTTCTAATGTATACCCTGTGCTAAATGTGCAGCTTAATATAGTATTATTTTGTCAAATTATGAGATTATTTCCAGCCAGATTTCAACTTTAACAATGACAAATTTTGCATAATTGACAAAGGGACCAAGAAAATTTCTCTTGACATGGAGTACCAATGATTGTTTAGATTGGTTAGCATTGGAAAAGTTAGTGATCATGTTTTGGTAGCCAAGAATATATTAGATATTAATAAACTTTGGCATGAGTAGTACGGGGATTATAACTTGACTTACATCTCTCATTTAACTCAAGAAACTTTTAGTGATGGACTTCTTGACATCGAAAAAGAAAATTAATTTGTATGCAGAACTTATTAGGTAGTGAAGAGACACCAATAACGTTTTTTTTTTACCATAAGGACATTATTGGAGAGCGTAAATATTGCTTTAGTTGGTTCATGCATACACTTTTGGACCCATGAACACAACATCTATCATTAGTGTAAGGAATTTCCTTATGCTTATTGATGACTATAGTGGAAAATGTGGGTGTACTTTATGAAATTTAAATATGAATTGTTCAATGAATTTCAAAAGTTTAAAGCATTAGTAAAAAGAGGGTATGGGTGTCAAATTACCACACTTAAGTATGACAATGAAAGTTGATTTTTTTCAAACAGGTTTGATATTTTTCATGCTAAACATGGAATAAAAAGATATTTCACTACATCCTACACTCCATAAGAAAATGTTGTGGTTGTGAGTTGAAACCATGTTATCATATATATTTCCTAGTGCATGATGGAGAAGATGTTTGTGCCCAGTTAATTTTGTTCCAAAGTTGTATTCGTAGTATCTTACCTACCAGATAAATGTCTAATAATATAGGTGGTGAAGTAGAACACCCAAAGGAAACATGGTCTTGGAGGAATCTCAAATTCCATTATCTTAACGTCCTTAGTTCTATAGCTTATGCCTAGATTTCATATGAGAAAAAAACCAAGTTAAACCTAACAACTGGAAATTGATTATCATAGGGTATAAGGACAATCATAAATACTAGAAATTGGTTGATGTTGACACTAATTAGTTCAGCCTCAATAGAGATGTCATAGTTGATCAAGAAGCTAAACATTTCTAGACTTCTTCAAAGATCGAAATCATAGAATAAAAACCTATTTTAGCTAAGGATTTAGACATCGAGATTTAAGCATATCCACCTAAAAAATGGGAATATTATCATCATGAGGAGTTTCCATTATTTGTCTTTTATGATACTGATATAGGTATAGGTATCCCCGAACATAGTGATATCACTAATGGGGAATATCCTAAGAAGAAATAAAATTAGTGATATAATAATAGTGGATATGTTTGAGTAGGTGAAATGATTAAGGGATGATCATCAAGAGGTAAGAGAAAAAAAAAATCAAGCATTTATGAACTTTTATTTGATGGTTAATTTTTAGGAAGTATATGAGCCATAGATGTTAAAGGAGGAAAAAGATATATTGAATTGAAGGAGGCCATGCCTATTGAACATGAAATTATGATGAAAATTTGGACTTGGGATCTCATAGCTTTTCCACTAAGGAGAAACATATTGGATGCAAATGGGTATACAAAGCCAGGTACACAAAACAATTGGTAGCAAAAAGGTTATCTTATTTAGATGGAATTGAATATCATGAGGATATATTTACTCCTATGGCAAATATGAGAACCATCCAATTAGTTTTAGCCATGGAAACATAGTTTAGTTTGAAGGTGAATTAGATGGACATGAAAAATTCCTTTCTAAATGGAGGCCTAGAGGAGGAGATCTACATGTATCAACCATAAGGATTTCAAATTTGATAGAAGGAGGATATTATTTGTAGAATAAAGAAAGCTTTATATTTCTTGAATCAAACACCTAAATGATGGTACATTGAGAGTGACAAGTGATTGGAAATTTATATTAAATAGATCATATATAATATGAATAAATATTTTCTCATGACTAATATAGGACTCCTACATTACTTTCTATGTGTAGACGTTTGGAAAATAGGTAGTGATCATTTTTTTTTGCACAAAAAAAAGGTCAAAATTTTCTTGGATAGGTTTAGAATGATAAATTACAAAATCTTCACAACACCTATGGAGAAGAGTTTAAGATTTTAGCCAAGACAAAATTGAAGGAAGTTAATGAGCCCATATACAAGTATTTAGTGGGGAGCATGATATATCTTACAAAAATCACACCTAATTTTATTTACGCTAAGTCAATGGGTTTATGACAATGTCTCTTTCTTAGTTTGAATGTAATCTTTGTTTTATTTAGGTGTTCATGTTATCATTATGTTTGGAAACATTAGAATGTGAGAAAAATGGATGAAGTAGGGATTAATTCATCAATAATACCCCAACACTCAAGGATGTGTAGAAATACTCATGATGGAAAACTAGAGCCCTAAAGATGGGGGGGATTCAAGCAACTAGCTTATGTCAAGTGCTGACTTGAGAACTATGCTATGATGACATAATTGAAATCATTTGAGTCCTCATGAGGGTAGGATTACTAGTGGAATATTAAGATGATGATTATGGACTCATTTATCTAGTGTCAAAATATCATGGGTCTATGAATTCCATATGCTAGTACTAGTAAGCATGACATAATGAAAAATAATAAACAATTCATAAAATTTATCAAAGGACATTCAAAATAGAATAATTCCACTAGATTATAAGAAAATGAGTTAATTACATAATAGTAACTCCAATATCAGGAATGAAGGAGAATATTGTTCTTGTCAAGTTGCACGAAGAGATAATCCTTATCCTCATAGACAAAGGGAACTTAGAGGAACATGTTGTGGAAAAGGCTAATGTGGTTCAAGATTAAGAATTTATATCTATTCAAGAAAAAACCTTTATTGGACCTAAACAAGGAAAGAATTTAATGTTGATGAGAATTTTGTTATACCTAGAAAAGGAGGATGAAGGTTAATGGTCGAAAACATACATTTTAAACAAAAACTCAAATTTGAAGAAAAGGGTTGCATATATATTATAGATGGAATAGGCATGAAAAATTTGGTATCCATTAAATTGGTAAGGAACATAGAATTAAGGTGTACACCTCATCGTCATACCTACAATATTTCATTGTGGCAAAAATGTCATTACATCATTGATGTTGAGAAATGTAAACCAAATTTTCACATTAGAGGTTAATATTATAAAGTGGTATGCAATGTAATATAGATGGATGTGTACCATGCAATGTTAGAAATAACATAAAAATTTGATAGAGGAATGATACATGATAGGAGAAAAAGGATGTGAAGATATTTCAACTATTTCTAGTAAATAAATTGAAAGAGGAAGGTAATATAAGATTTTTGGTTTGTTCCAAAGAGCTCTTACATATTACCAAGAAATATAGAATAATTTTTTTCTTGATTTAAAAATAAAAAATTTAAAGTGAAGAAATGTCAACATAAGAAAATATTTCATGAAAAATAAAAGGAAATAATTTCTAAGGAACACATACTAGGTTGTCGCCATTGTGAAGGACCGCACATCACATGGATGTCATTCTAGGAAATTTTTTGTCAAATTAGGTTTCACATATATTAATATCATGGGAAAATGAAGAAATAAATTGATAAGTACACCATTTTCCCATAAGATTACTAAATAGAGAAGAGGGGATGGAAGAGGGGGAGGGAGGCAACGAGAGAGAGGGGGAGAGGGCTAGGGGAGAGAAAGATATGTGGGAGAGGAGCCAAGTGAGAGTGTCATTGGGAGGGATAGAGGTGGGTGCAGGGGGGATAGAAGCGGGGTGGGGGTAAGGGAGGGATCTAGAGAGGGAGAGAGAGGAAGGTGGAGTGCAAGGGGAAAATAACCAATGGGATAGAAAGAGCAAGTGGGTTAGAGAGGTGGGTGGAGAAAAATGGGGGGACAGGAAGAGTTTTCGGGGGCATAGGGAAAGAAGGAGAGAAGGAGAGAGGGGAATATGTAGTAAAGATATATGGAGAGGAAGGTAGGGGGAGAGAAAAAGTGAGAAAACACATGAGAGGGAGGAAGAGAGGGAGAGAGAGAGAGTATTTGGAGATAGAGGGAAGGTGGTATAAAGGGGAAGATGGGGGGGGGGGAGGGGAGAGAGAGGCATAGAGAGAGAAATTGGGATACAGAGAGATTGACAAAGGGGGAGAGAGTGTGAGTGGCATAAGGGGAGACAAAAAAATTGTAGGGATAGCTAGCCCATGAACGGCCAACCATCTAACTGTAAAAATTGGAAAAGTTGTCTTTCCAATTGAAAAGATCTTACCATCGAGTTTTTTTGCATATTATTTTTATAGTTACTTGAGTTGATGAGAGGAAACTTTCATGTCCGATCTTGAGGGGGGGGGGGGAATCTTAGAATAGCCTGTGTGCTTGTGTGTGTGTGTGTGAGAGAGAGAGAGAGAGAGAGAGAGAGGAAGAAAAAAAGGAGAGAGAGCTTGGTGGGAGATACAAATAAAGAGAAGGGGGAAGAGTGAGGGAGGTAGAGAGATACGGGGAGAGAAGGGGAGGGGAGAGGGAGTGAGAGAGAGTGGGAGGAAGTGAAAATAAATTGCAAGCGGGGAATAATGGATGATATGCACTAATTCAAGATGTATCAACAAAATCACATTTCGGTACATATTTCCACTACCTAAAACGGATGAATTGATTGCCATTTTTGGAATGAATCTTTGTTATTATTCAATGATTAATTTAAAAATTGATTGCCATCAAAAGTATATAAATACATGGGGATACTTGGAAGATATCCTTTAAAATGAAGGAAGAACCATATGATTGTTTACACTAATAAATGTTCTAGTCACTTTATGGAATTTATAGTGGTATTTGTGTTCCACTAACTAATTCCTTGAATGAATATATGTATTTGGATAAGAGAGGCTCAAAAGAGTTTTGAGCTTCTGAATAAGGAAGTGACAAAACAAGCTAATATTAATGTTGCTAGATTTTAAGAAATTTTTTGCAAATGAATCGTGATGTAAGAAATGTGACCATTAAAGTTATCCTTTCTTAGGGGAGAATAGCCATAGCACATTTTAGTAATAAATGTAATCATAGTATATTTTAGGAAGAAATATAATGAGGAAAACACAAGATACACAATATAGCTTCATACCATAACGCAAGCATTGAAGAATTGGATAAACTATATTTTGACAAAAGAATATGTCTTGATCATTGATCACTAAGCTTTAAATATTTAAGAAAATGAAACCAAATTGAATACAAACCTTATGGAGTGAGTCTCAAATTTATGAATTTATAATTTTGTACAAAAAAACAAGTTATGCAAATCAAGCATCGATGCATTGACTAGTTGAATTGCTTTGTTGGAAACTATGTCTATAGAGGTAGTTGGCTTTGAACCTATGAAACTTTTAGAGTTGTGTGGAAATCATTCTAGTAATTACTAATTGGAGATTAAATTTCTCACGTGAAATATTTTCTTCAAAAAGGGAATTTTGTTCAAGGAAAAATGGAATTGGGTACCAAGAGGTTTCATGAGCTAGAAAACTCAATATAAGAATCACATTGTGGAGGATTACATCACCATTTTGAAAGGGGCACAACCCAAGCGCTCTTATAATAAATATTTTTTAGGTCAATCTTTCAAATAAATATGTGAGAAAGTATGTGGAAATATGTGTTATGCATTATTTATATAAATGAGTCAAAATACCACATTATGTAGTTTACTACTTATACTAAGTGGATGTTGAGAGGAGATATCTATGGAGTTTGTGCTAGATATCCCAAGAACATACCAAAGTGATGATTTTATATCTGCAGTAGTGAATATAGTTTTGAAGATGATACACTTCATTCCATGTAAGAATACAAGCAATGCCACATGGTTATTATTCAAACAAATTGTGAGGCTACATGTATTTTCTATAGACATCAACTTAGATAGAGACACTTGATTTCTAGTTTATCTCTATAGATTTGTTTTGAGTAACTTACATATAAAGCTCCAATATATTTCTTCTGTCACCCATAAATATATGAACAAATCAAAGTAGAAAATGGAAGCTAGGGAGATTTTGTTGAGATATCTAAGGCTCCTAGGAGAGTGATTTATTTGTTAAATTGTGAATAAATAATAAATGAAGTACAAATGCAAAATTTTAAGAAAAAAGGGAATAGGATGGACATACTAGTGAGGAAATTTTTTGAGGCTTGCGATTAATTATATATATATATATATATATATATATATGCTAATAACTCTAGGAGATTAAAATATCTTATAGTTATGGGACTAAGTGCTATTCTATTTAAGAAAAAGCTCCCTATCAAAACTTATAACAACTTAAACATAAAAATATGTCTTTATGGGATTTTATGAAGGTTTTAGGAGAATGCATGTGGGTTAGATAACTAAAGAATTAGATATTTTACTAGGATATTTTGAGATGCCTTTGAAAATTCTAACAAATGTCTATATTAGGTAGCAAACAGCTTGGACAGGTGTCCATTTAGTTTTTTTTGTATGCTAAGATATTTCTTTCAGCCATTAGTATTATATATGGAAGTGTATAGATTAATCAGGTAGGGAGCCCACTATTATACCTCTATAAACATCCTTCCTAAAGTTAATGAAATTGGAATTATATCAGTGTTTTAACTTCCTTTCTGTACATGCACTCAAGTCCTACCGAATTGGAAGTGTGTTCCTATAAAAAGGAGTTAATTATTCAAAATTGTTGGTAGTGTGAGGGTAGAGTAGTGCCACTGATAGGTCGACACTTTTATATCACGCACACAAGGAGTGTGTGTGATCAATTAATTTCTTGATTGTCCAATGGGCTCTTATTTTTTGTCGGAGATAATCCATGAGATCATTGGGTTTTGAGTGAGTGGAAAATATTGAATCTTGAATTCCCATTAAGCGTGAGAATCTTGAATCCTTTGGGCGTCAGGGAATACTTAGTATATAGGGGAGTAGTGCATTGTTTTAACAATAGGGAGTAGGAATCCATTTGAAGAACATCTTCGCAAAGGCTTATGCAAGGAATGTGTATCGACGTGAGCGTTGATTTTTTCAGAACCAAAATGAAACCCATAGTTGAGCTTGAGAGCACTATCAACTCTGGTGTTAGGTTCTATGAGAGTCAAAGAAAAGACTAAATCCCCAACCCTGACTCTTGTGGGCCACCAGTCGTAGGTCGGGCTGTGGAGCCAAGCCACTGGGTGGAGGTGGTGAGAGTCCCTTATTCCCGACTTGGAGTGGGATAGTGAAGCCTCAGCGTTGCCGAGAAACAAATTTTGAATATAACAAGGATCAAACCTATGGATTGTATATTAGTTTTAGTAAACATCAAGAACCATCCCTTTGTGGGTTTTAATAATCCTCATCTAGATGTGGGAATTTTGTGAAGTGATCAAAATAATAAGGAAGTCAATATCGACATTTATTTTCTAGTCCTGTTCCAAGAAGAACTCACCAAAAAAAAAATATAGGGTTGAAATTTATGTTGGTATGTCAAAGGGAAGAGAGTTTCCCATAATAGGGGAATAGACTCGGCACTAACATGTGGATTGGAGTGGACGTGCGGACCTGGAATGAGTTAAAACAAAGGAATGTTGCTGAGATGCACGCCAATGCATATGCTTCAATGGATAAGAACTTTGACAAGAATAAAGGAAGAGAGGATGAATTCCTTTGATCGATTTAAATTTTATGTGCACGAGTTCATAAAGGGAAATAGAAGGAAGTCCAAAGACACTAAGCTAAATTAGAAAATACTCGTCGCCATAAAGAAAAGATAAAAAGTCTTGGGGTTATAAAGCAGGAACCCAAAGTGGCCTACTATCATTGTGGTATAATAGCATTATTACAAAAATATTGCAACACGTGGATGTGGCAGCCAATAGGAGAATGCACCAGGCTAGAGAGGTAATTGTTTCCTTGTTTATTTTATTAGTGACCGGTGGTTTAATAATTTTGTAAATATAGGATTGAGAAGGCATGCTATAGAAGTGAGATAGAGGGACATATGATAGGAAAAGAAAGGTGCCCAAGAGAAGGTATATAATACTAGATTCTGAAGAGGAATGAGTATGAGAGCAGACGTTAAGAGGACTCCTCAAAATAGGAAGCAGTACAAAGGGAGAAATTTCCAGCAAGGTGCAGAGATGGAAGGAGTATAAGAGAACCCAACTAAGGAAGAGATGTCGAGAAGAAACTCTGATAGTTAATAGGCCTATTATTTTGCTTAAATTTTTTCTAGCTAATACTTGCAGGTAGCAACAAATGTGGGTGGTGTAACTATAGCCAGCAAGAGTTGTAAAGAGTTTGAAAAGGAGTGGCAAAGAACCATTGTAGAAAGAGAGGTTATTGAAGAAAAATACCTAGTTGCGGTTAGAGAGTGAAGGAAACAGAGGAGGTCCTCGAGAAAATAATTAGAGGAGTTCTCAATACATGAGAAAGGTGTAGCAAAATCTAGAAGGGAGCAAGGAGTGATAAAAAAGTTATAAAGGAGGGAACCAAGGGACACCAATAACTAGGCGGAGGTGAGTTGTTCAGGTAAAAAACAATGGAGAAGACTTGTTATAGAGGCTTTTCTGCAACTCATAGTGGGTAGGTGAAAGCTCACAAGAAAGGAAGGAAAGAGATGGCCACTGATGGCAATCATTAGGTTCAAAGAAAATCCACAACAAAGGAGAAAAGGATAGAAAGAGGAATGACATGCAGAAGAAATTAAGCCAAGAGGAAACTGATAAGAAGATGTCTAAGCTGAAAGAGAGGCTCGAATTTGTGGAGATGATATTGGAACAAGAAGACTAGAGATAGGGATTGGGCATGAGGAAGGGGTTCAAATTTCTTGTCAGATAGAAGGGTTTAAAAAATAAGATCCCTAAGAGGTTAGGGAAGGAGTTTCAAGAAGAAGATCCCTAAGAGGTTAGGGAGGGAGTTGAAGCACCTATTGAATGCTTCAGTAAGAGAGGAAGAGCTTAGAGAAACTAAGATCAAGTTTGGAGCAGTTCACACTTGTGAACCAGTGAGAGATGACATCCTTAGAGAAGAGGGTGATGAGAGGCTATCTGAGAGTCTTGTGGACTGTGTGCAAAGTCTAAAGCAGCAAAGGGAGTTGTCAATAAAGGATGTTGGTGAGCTATTGGAAGAAGGTCAACAAGGAGAACTTGTAGCAAAAATAATAGAGGTGGCTACATGTCCTTTTGTATTTAAGGTGGGTGAACTTTATGTGAATGAAAATTAAGGGCATGGAAAAGGTGTCCAACATAGAAGAGAAGGCACATGGGGTGCCTCTCAAAACTAAGAGTAGGAAGAGAAGGAGTGTTGCAACAGTTGCTAGAGACTTCCATAATGGAAAATAACAACAATGATGTTGGGGGAAAAGAGAAACCCTCAAAATGTATTATGTAGAGGAGTGAAGCTAATGATGAGGATGATGAGAAGAGATTGGCCAAGCGTCTCATGGCCTATGAGGAATGTCTAGAACAACAAAGTGCACTAGGAGCATTTGTAGAGGCTCAAAAGCCTCATGTTTTTTGAATTGATGTGTTATGTTCATGTGCAGGTCATGGAAACCATGAAAGAAGATAATAATTACTAACTATCATAAAAGAAGGGAAGGATATAAAGTTGCCTTTAGGTTACAAAGGAAATGATAGAGTTTTAAGAAGGACATATTTGCATCTACACATAATAGAAACTAGACACATTTTAAGTAAAGAGCTCATGGAGCATGATGTAGAAATTAAGTTGTCGGAAAAAATGCAGTCAGAGTTTGATAGAGGATAATGGATGATAGAGGATGAGACTACACTTTTATTTCAAATTGGTTTTTTGATTTGTATTAGGAATTTAATTCCTTGGAGGGAAGGATAGTCGGTTTAAAGGCATGCAATGTGCTAAGCTGGAGTTGGAAGAAAATGTAGCTACAAAATGTGGACAAGAAGAGTTTTATAAAGGGTTTGTAACCCACTGACAAAGAGAAGACTGTGAGAAGAGACTAAGTCAAAGAGAGGATTCAAATCAACATGGAAATTTGGATGCAAAGATTTCAAACGAGTACAAAGAGATTTATATTTTTTTGCATTTGGATGCAGATTCCAATAATAATGGGAGACATCCATACACAACTATCACATTATCTTCCCAAGACATTAAGGAAGAAAGGAATTGGAATTTCATAAAATCACGAGGAGGAAGAACTGTTGAAGAGGACAGTAAAAGAGGATGAAAGGCCTCATCATTTTAAAATTGATATATTTTATGCAAATTTCACAGTACCCAAGGTTGAACAAAGTGTCCTAAAGGATGAAGAGCGGGAAAATTTATTCCAAAAAGAAAAAAATTAGCTTGTTCACAACAAAGAAATCCAAGGAGTATTGTGCTGGATTAAGGATACTATGACCAATGTTTTGAAAGGGGAAGTACATACAAGTATAAAGTTTTTTGAAGACAAATTTGCAGTTCATAGAAGTTGCATGGAAGAAGCAACCACACAATGGTGTCAAACCATTTTGGAGTTATTGGAAGGGGAACATGATGAAATAATTGTTGGGATTTTGGAAAGGAGGCAGAGAATGGTGTCAAGAGAAGGAGAGAAGAAAAGCAATGAGACTAGTTTGTCTCAGGAAAATTCCTTTCATTTGCAACCAATCAGTACAGAGTAAAAAATAGTGGTAGGAAGCTTCCAACAGTTTAGGATTATGCAGTCTATTTATTTTTATATGGATTTTGAAAGACGGAAGTCATTTAATGAAATGGAGGATACGACGAGGATGATTGGTACTCGCATTTTGCACTGGCTAGGAATGACAAACATGTACCAACAAGAATGTAGATTAGACATGAAGGTTAGGGAACTCATGATGGTGATGAAGGGGATACCTAGAGAATGGTACAAAGATGAAGAAGGTTCAATTTACTTCAACACTTAGTTGATTTTTTAGGACTGCAACAACATGAAAAATATGAGAAAGTTGCAAAAAAAAATTGGGGATTGTGGAAGAAGAAGGGAAGCCAAGAGCAAGTTGATTGCACGAGATTGCTTTGGCAAGATAAGTGGAGTGCAACATAATCAAACTTGGGATCCTGGTAGAATGAAGTTAGGGTTGGTACTACAACATTTTTTTTGGGACCTTGGAGGATTGAGCATATTGACGAAGAGGTCAAACATTTCCCAACTGAGGAGTTTGATGCAGGAGCATCAACCCCAACTTTATCAAATTTTTAAGGCACCAAAAGGGGATATGTAAATTGCAGATAAAGTTTTTTTTTCTCATTATTTTTAGATATTTGTAATAGGGGCAACTGTCGTGATTCCTGAGAAATCTAGACTGTTTGTTAGGATATTTTGAGATGCCTTTATAAATTCTAACAATTGTCTAGCTTAGATAGCTAACAGTTTAGACAAGTGTCCATTTAGTTTTTTTGGTTTGTTAAAATATTTCTTTCAACCATTAGGATTATATATGTATATGTAAGTGTATATATTAATCCAACATGGAACCCACCATTCTACCTCTATTAAACATCCTTCCAAAAGTTAATGAAATTGGTAATTATATCACTGTGTTTTAACTTCTTGTATGTACATATGCTGAAGTGCCACCGAATTGGAAGTGTGTTCTTCTGACCAGGAGTTAATTATTCAAAATTGCTAGTAGTGTGAGGGGAGAGTTGTATCGTCAATAGGTTGGTACTTTTGTATCACGTGCATAGAGCGTGTGTGTGAGATCAATCAATTTGTTGATTGTTGGATGGCCCCCTATTCTTTGTTGGAGATATTCCACGAGATCATAGGGTTTTGAGTGAGTGGCAAAAATTTTGAATTCCCTTTGAGAGTTAGAAGCTTGAATCCTTTGGGTGTCCGGGCATACTTAGTATATAGGCAAGGAGTGCATTGTTTTAAGAATAGGGAGGAGGAAGCCATTCATAACCGGCCTTTACTTATTATGCAAGGAATTTGTATTGGTGGTTGATTATTGTAGTTGTGCTTGAAAGCATTGTTGGCTCTAATGTTATGTGCGACTTTGGTGGTGAGAGTCCTCGATTCCCGTCCTAGTGTGGGACCGGGACGGTTCGGTGTCACCAAGAAATAACATTTGGATATAACAAGGATCGAACACATTGATGGTGTATTAGTTTGACTAAACATCGAGAACCAACGTCCCTCTCTGGGTTTTAATAATCCTCGTTTGGCCGTGGGGATTGTGTGAAGCCACTAGCACAAGAAGAGGCGAATCTTGACATCTGTTCAACGGTCCCGTTCCAAGAAGGACCTACCAAACAGAAAAAAATACAGGGTTCAAAGTTATGTTGGTATGCTGAATGGAAGAGAGTTGCCCATAATAGGGAATAGACTCGGCGCTAACATGTGGGTTGAAGTGGACATGGAAGGAGTCGAAAGGAAGCCAGTGCATGGGTTTCAATGGATAATATGAAAAGATAATAATACATGGGTTTCAATGGATAATATGAAAAGATAATAATACACTAGTGGTTTTAAGTGGGATTTTTTGGAAGTTTCTTTTGGTGGTATTTTTTTTTTATTTTTTTAAAATTTGGTAGGAATTCATTGAAATCACAAGTTTGATGGGTAACAGAAATCACAAGTTTGATGTGTAACCCCTGCACAATTGAAGTGCCTTAAGGATATTTCAGTGGAATTCATATATACAATAAAAAAACTAATTTAAATAACACAAATCAAGATTTCATTTCAAAATTTTCCGCTGATTTCGGCACCTGAATCTCCAAAAAAATAGCACTAAAGACAACTCCAATAATATATGCCAAATTAATATAAGTTCAAAGCCCTTAATCTAAAAAACCCACAAAATAACCCCTAAAAAAATAGCACTAAAGTCAACTTCAATAATATATGCCAAACTAATATAAGTACAAAGCAGTAGTCTAAAAAACCCACAGAATAACCTCGAAATTTTGATAAGATTCTGAAAAAATTCGTTAAAGATTTATCATAATCTTGTTTATATTTGTTAAACTTCAATATTTTGGGTGTCCTAAGGGTTTTTGATAGTGCTGAATCTATTTCTATTATCAAAAATGCAATTCAAACACTTCAACTACCTGATTTTTAAAATTTTTCTTTACAAAATTCCAACAAAAAAAATTATAGTTCCAGTTATTCTGTTGCTTAAGTAAACAACTCTTAAGTTCAAAATCTTGATCTGCCATAATGTTTACTTTGAAATTATGAAATTCAATGTTGTTATTGTAGAAGTTCAAGGACACTAATCTGGGCGGTTTAAAAGGGAAAAAACAATAATATTTGCCAAATTAATATAAATCCAAAGTCTAGATTGGCTATGATGTTTATTTTGAAATTATAAAATTTAAGTGAGGCATCTCCAGATTCCTGTGATTGGTCCCCAGATTTCGATTTTAAATCCTCACTAAGTGAACAAAGCAATCATATGTAATAATGTATATGTTGAAACCGTAGGAGTTGAACGACACTAAACCGGGTGGGTTCATTTAAATATAAATTGAATTTTTTAAGGTTTTTTAATTAGATTTTTTTGGTTTATTTTATTGAAAATAAAAATTTGATGAGTAACTTTGTACAATTTAAATGTTCTAAATGTATTTTTAGAGGACTGAATCTATATAATCAAAAAAACTAATTTAAATAACAAAAATCAAAATTTCACTTCAAATCTTTTACCAAATTCAAACACCAAAAACACTAAAAAAATCCAAGTAAAGACAAGTCCCCTCTAAATCTACTTTATGAAGTAGAAGGATGTAGGCGAAATGTCAAATATTGATACCAGTCTGTCAACTTGGAAAGTTGATGAATGTTTGACCAGGTTTAATGGGTTGAATTAATTAGTGAGAAATAATTGTAAATACTTGTAATTGTATTGTTCGGTTGCCAATCATAAGAGGTTAGGGAACTGCTACCTGAAATCTGCGGGCTTGTCTGGCCATAGCTGCATCATCTCGTGTATAGGTTCGCAGGGATAGCGGACGAAGTCTCTCCAGCTCAGGATTTTTTCTTCTTTAACATT
This sequence comes from Pinus albicaulis, assembly GCA_034641835.2. Lineage (NCBI taxonomy): Eukaryota > Viridiplantae > Streptophyta > Pinopsida > Pinales > Pinaceae > Pinus > Pinus albicaulis. The sequence goes on along the minus strand of CM076580.1, from coordinate 408,638,925 downwards.
GAAGCTGGTAGCATAGCGCATCGCACATTTGGGATCTGCAGAGAAGTAGCGCATCTTCTCCTCCGTCGGCAGGTGGAAAAACTCCCGTGCCACTCTCATCATTTCTGCCATGGCGGTCTCCGGAACGCCATGATTCTTCACCTGCAACCCCAAAACTATCCATCATTAACTTAAAAATAAATAAAGAAAGCAAGAGAGAACCTGGAAAGGCATTACCAGAAAGAAACCCCATTGTTGGCACGCTTGGCCAATGGCCTCCACCACTCCAGCTCGGCCTTCATCATCGCCCTGAAGATGTACGAGATCGATCATGGGTGGTTGATCCTCTTTGTGCAGATGTGAATCCGACAACAGAGGGCGCTGCTCGAGGGGTCTTATGTAAATTTCAGGGACGGCATGAATGCCAGCATCAACCAGGGCTTTTACTCCCTTGTAATGAGTAGGATATATCTCATCTTCACTATTATTTGGCTCGGACCTTGCGGCCATGGCTAGATAGACTGCACTGTCTGTAATGCAGCATTTGGAATTATTATTTCAGTATTTATTATGTTTTCCATTCCCTTCCTCTAGTCAGACGCCGCGTGGATAGGAAACTTCCCTGTCGGTCAGAAACTCGGGCCGCCGTGGCCGCCTCGTTCATTCAATAACAGCTGTAACCTGTAAGCGCGTTTGGTGCAAAGTTTTCCACTTTCTCAGAAATTATGGCACCGACATGATTCCATTATTTAATATGATTTCTTAAATAATGATATTAAAAAAAAAACAATTTATTTATTTATATATATAGAAAACATAATATGAAAGATGATAACGCAACTAAATTGTTTTATTAGAAAGGTATGTTTGACCTTTCAATAAATTGTAATTTAGAATTAGTTTATTTTCGACTATTCTAAATAATAACAAGAAAATGATATATTTGGCTTTGAATTTTGTGTGAGTTATTTTGAATTTAATGTAATTGTAAATGTCAATTATTTATAATATAAAATTTAACTGTAAGAAGGATTATTAGATGATATTTAATTTAATTAAAAATAATGATTTTATGGAATCTAAAATTACAATTTTGGTCCAGATTAATGGTAATAAGTAAAAAATATTCAAAATATAGAGTGATGAATAGTGATACTTATAATAAATCAATATCATTACTATCAAGGGAATGTCATTTATAGTTAATCATAGTTATAGTAATTATGAGACAGGATTCAAAACATAAGATAAAACTAGCTAAATTAAGTTGTGAATACCTTCATATTCTCATTTCTAAAACATGTTAAGATGTTGATATAGGATCACAATGTTTTTTCTCAGTAAAAGCAATTAATTTTTGTATTAGAAAGACATCGTAGTCTCACTAGTCAGTGTAATAAGACAAAAAGTATGATTGCCTAACAATCTATAGGTCAAATTTTATCCAAAAGCTTGTGCATCATAGCTGTACAAAAGATAGTATTACCATTCACAAAGAATTGAAATGTGTCTATTAGTATAAATATTAAAAACATAACTAAAAACAAACTAATTTTACAGAACAATTAAAGGTATTCCTAATATTTGCTTCCTCTTGTTCAGCTAGAGAAGGGTGAGGATTCTAATCCATTTCATCCACCTCTCTAGGTCACTGTAGCACATATTCTTCCTCATTATTCTCATCTACCTCTAATATCATAGACAATTTCCAATTTGAGGAGGTAGGTTGTGGGGCTTGGGCTGATAATAAATTTGTCAATGTAATGATGTATAGCATGACATTGAATATATAGGATATCAATATATTTTTTCTATTGAAGTAAGGTTTCCTAATAATTTTCATCCCATTGCTATTGTTTCCTCCCATGCATTAATTTTCCCTATTAAAATGAAAAAAAAAAAATCTTTTAAATTTGCAATAAATTCTTCTGGTCTTATAACAACACACCAGATATTAGTGATTTGAATAGGCGACATCACACCAAATGATTGTGATTTTGTATACGATCACAACTCCAATGAAACATATCCAAAATCATCAATTTCAATCCACTTTTATTATTTCTATTTCCAATTCCGTAACTCCAAACAACACTATTAAATAAACAAAGAAACTAGATAAAAAAATGGAATTGTTAGAACTATTTACATGTTTGACTAGCCGAACTATAAAAAACTTACTAAATATAAATTAAATAATAATTTTAACATTATCACTTTCAAAATAAAAACTTAAATTTTTAAACATACTTACACTTATAATTCCCATTAATAAAACTTATAACCATTCTAAAAAAGAAATCAGTTAACATAAACTGAAGGGTGCACCTAATATTACCACCCTAACTTCAAAAATGACTTAAATGTATCCACTAAGCTATGGATAACCTCTCAGAAGTCAATAATTGAGAACAAAATGGATCCCATAATTCCACATTCACACAATTTAAATTAAACAACATAGCCTTAAAGTATTTGAGATTGTTTCAATAATTTATTTATTCCTATTTCATTGTAGCAAAATAGGCCAAATTAGAGGGAAAACAACATCACTTAATTGGGATACAACATAATTGTTACACATTATTTTTTTGCATCCATAAAAATTAATGTCGTACCCCTATCCTTCATCATTTGAAGCATTATTTCCATTAACCCCTGAAGAAGGTGGAAGAAAATACTATCCCAAAAAGATCATTTTTTTCAAACTGTAGAAATTATATAACTAATGTGTTATATATCCAAGATTCTCCTAATCACACACTATTTTAACTTCATGCACAATACAGAATCTATTCCACCATTGATCATCACATGCGGAAATTTAAATCAATTGCATGCACACATGAAACCATAAAAATTCACACACATTAACACAGTGATTTATGGGAAAGCTTAAAGATGAAAACCCCAACTATCTGTATATAATATATGTCATAGATATCATGTAACAATCCTCATACAAATCTGATCAATATCAAGCTCTTAGTACAATACAATCGCTACACACTATTCAGGTTCGATCTAGCAAATCCATGCACTGATCTCTGCCACCTGCTAGCCTTCTTCTACTGCACAATCCCTGCTGAAGAATGGCTCTGAATGAACTTGAATCCACCTGGCTTGCACTGAGCAATACTCATTGGCATCTCCAATCACTGTGTGTTGCAAAACATGCAACACTATAGTCACAACTGATAGTCAACTTGCTCTTTCACCTATCTCTCCACTAGTCTCCACTGAAATTGTCCATGCACGGTAGTTAACTGATGTATGCTTCAATTGATTAATGAGTTAATATTTAGTGAATTAATTATTAATTAATTCACACCATTCTCACTAGTGTATCAATCAGTTAGACTAGATAGAACTAGCTCAACTGTGTCTAACTGAGTTAAATTGAACACAACTCCACCAACTACTTCTACAACTCCACCAAACTCTATCACATGAGTTCTAACTGCATTCCTCCATGCAATAGCTCCAGTATACCCTTAGGAATAGCGTAATTCCTTCTGTCAGCTCCTGTGCCACATCTGTGCACTTAACTGAAGTTTTCCAAGAGAATAAGATAATGTTTAGAGTCCAAATATTATTAAGAGCTAATAATATTCGACATATCTATTTTTAGATTGACAATCTAAAAATAGAAGTCCATCCATTTTTCCAACTTGACCAACCATCCACAAATAGCATCATGCAACTCATAGATTATGATCAACATGTCTAAAAATAGACTTGCGCCAAAAATAGCCTACGGGCCCACTTAGTGAAGGCGACTCTTTTCACTAAGCTCATCATCTTGTTGCAATCTCAACACTCCCTCTCAACAAGATAGGGATTATATGCCACCCCGATCCTGTCTCTGTGGTATTTGAATTTTCTCCTGGTGAGCACCTTTGCCAGAATATCTGCATCCTGATCCTCCATACGAATGTAAGAAAGTAACATGATCTTTCGCTGCACAAAATATCTGATATGATGATTTTGGGATGTACGATATTGTTCTGTCATCATGAAATATTTGAATTAACGAGGGTTGATGCAACTCTGATTGTCACAATATATCACGGTAGGATCTAAGTGTGAACTAAACAACGACCAAGATCTTCCCACATCCATATTTTCGCATGCAACAAACTTGCTGCCATGTACTGATACTCAGGGCGGAAAGCTGGTGCCACGGATGCTGTTTCTCGCACCGAAAGCGGCCCAGCAGATGAATCTTCCGAATATCCTCTGGAATGTGCTCTTTCTGTCCATTGGGCTCCCTGCCCAATCTGCATCCGTGAAGCCACACAGCTTCACCTCATCCGACTGTCTGTACCATAATCCATATCCTGATGTGCCTCTGAGATATCTCAATACATGCTTACCTGCCTTCCAGTAGAGCTTGGTAGGCTTAACCATAGCTTGTGAAAGCTGGTTAACAGCATAGCATATGTCGGGTCGTGTATTGACCAGATACATAAGCGACCCCACCAATTGTCGATAAATAGTGGCATCCACTACCTCTGTCGATGTAGCATCCTCTTTCCTCCAACCACCAAGAAGAGGAGTGTTGATAGGCTTGCATCCTTGCATGTTGAACCTCTCCAGTATCTCCCGGGCATACTTGCCTTGAGACACAAACAGTCCATCACTGCGCTACCAAATTTCCAATCCCAGGAAATAATGAAGGAGGCCCAAGTCAATCATCTCAAACTCCTTTGCAAGATCAGCCTTGCATGAGTGTATCAATAGTTCATCACCTGTCCAAATCAAATCATCTGCATAAAGTACAATGATCAGCAACTTACCCTCCACCACAATTTGGTATAGGTTCGGATCCGCCTCACTCTTGGAGAATCCAAGTCCAGTGAAATAACTGTCTATCCATGTGTACCAAGCACGAGGTGCTTGTTTCAACCCATACAGTGCTCTTTTGAGCCTGCACACATGCGACTCGCTACTGAAGATCTTGAAACCTTCGAGCTGCTCTATGTACACCTCCTCCTCAATGACTCTGTTGAGGAACGTAGTATTCACATCCATATGATGAATGTGCCACCCCATATGCGCTGAGAGAGCAAGGATAGTCCGTATGGAATAATACCTTGTGACAGGTGCAAAGGTTTCTTCATAGTTGATCCCCTCAATATGTGAGAAGCCCCGGGCAAAAAATCTTGCCTTGTACTTCTCGACGCTCCCGTCAGCTGCTTGCTTCCCTTTTTAGATCCATCTCAAACCTACCACTGATTTCCCTTCTGGCCTTGAGACAATATCCCATGCATTGTTTCTGACAATCGAATCATACTCTTCCACCATGGCATCTACCCATGCGGGATCCTCCACAGCTTCCTCGAAAGAGGATGGTTCTGTCACGATACACTTGTTCATCAGAGCCATGTATCTAGTATATTGGTCAGTTGACTATCTTCGGTCATGACCGTGGATGTGAGCTCTGCTAGCCTCGCGCTCGCATCTGATTCAGTCTGCCTGCCTTTTTGTAGTGTCCTCACCTTCGAAGGCGCTGCCTGGGTGGTTTCTTCCACCTCCTGAACCTCCTCTTGTGGCTGATCCAAATCCGGAAGCTCCTCCTTAGGAACTAACAGCTCCTCATCTGCATGCAAGTGTAGCTCCCTCTCAAGCGAACACTGCATGGCTTTCTCCTCCTGAAATTTTATATCTCGTCGCACAACAATCTTGCGACTGTCTGACAAATACACCCGGTAGTTGTGAGGTGTATCAGTGTACCCCACAAATATTCCAACCTCAGCAGTTGGATCCAGCTTCCTTCTCGCATCCTTCGTCACATGAACGAAATATATGAGCCAAAATCTTCAAATGAAAATACTGCGTTTACCGTAAATGCCTCCTCGTTGTGTACTCATGTTATCCTATGAGGACAACAAGCTTTTGCACATAAACCGCAGCGGTCGGCGTTTCTGGCACCACAAGGTAAGGAAGGCCTTATCATGCAACATCGCCTACAGCATCCATGATTGTTCTATTCTTCACCCTACGACCCCATTCGCTGTGGGTTATGAGGTGCCATGAGCTCTCTTTAATTCTTTCATGCTTCAAAGTCTTTTAATTCGCTTTTGCAGACAGACCATCACTATTATTTCCGGCTTCCTAAGAGCCTTCACTCGCTTCCCGACTTCTTTCAACCAAAGGTTTTAAACTCATGGTAACTTTTGAGAATGTCTCGCTTCTCTTCTTCGCATGAAGAAGATCCAAAGACTTCGTAAGAAAAATCATCAACAAAGATCACATAGTACTTGTGCTTTGCTGTCGAAGCTACTGAGAAAGGTCCACACACGTCTGTGTGAATTCTCTCAAGGATCTTCGTGGCACGACTATCCTTCTCATGAAAGGTGGCTTTCACAAATTTTCCCAAGGTACATCCCTTGCACTGATTTGACTGCGCAAGTGTACCCTTGGGAAGCCCAGTAGAAATATGCTACAAAATTTTCAAAGCACCATGGTGAAGGTGGCCCAATCTCCTGTGCCACAGTTTGCCCTCATCTCGGCTCACCACTCCTTCTGCTTTGCCTGCCATTGCTGCGCAGCCATCTACCTGCAACTTATAAAGGTTCTTAACTCAAACCCCTATCCTCTGAGTTTCACCAGTTGCCTTACTGCACAGGAAAGCCTTTCCCTCGCTAAAGACAACATCATATCCCTTGTCTTCCAACATCGCCACAGAGATCAGCTTCTTCTTCAATCCTGGAACATGCATAACTTCCTTCAATATGAAGGGTTTTCCAGACTCCCTCTCAAAGGAAATGGTCTCGATACCAGTCGCATTGTATCTACCATCATCGCCCATCTCGATGTGCACTCCAAGATCTTTCTCATCTAGATCAGTAAACAAATATTTGTCTCCGGTCATATGGAAAGATGCACCACTGTCAAGAAACCACACTGATCCCATCACACTTGACACCAAGCATGTGATCAGCAAAAAATCCAGCTCAAACTGCGAGGCTAAGGCCTCTCCAGCTGCAGATCCAACAACCTGCTTATTTTTCTTCTTCTGTGGACAATTGGTGGCATAATTTCCATACTGGTGACAGTGAAAGCACTTCACCTTGGACATGTCCTGCTTCTTGCCTTTCGCACTGGATTGAGAAGGATTTTTCTTTCCCTTCCCCTTCCTTGCTTTGGAAGCCAAAGCACAATTTTATTCATCTTCATTCTTCGATGAAGATCCATCCCTGGTAACCCGCCTTATCTCCTCCTACACAAGATCCAACCAAAGTCACTCCCATCCTGGCAGTTTCTCCCGACCATTGACAGAGTCCTCATAGGAATGCCAACTCTTCGGTAGCCCGAGGAGAGCCAAGCTCACCAAGTCCTCTTCATCTACAGTAACCCCCACACTTCCCAGCTCATCCCTTCACTGGACAAACTTCATGAGGTACTTGGGTGTATTGTCGCCTTTCTCCATTTTTATTTTCTTGAGTTTATCTTTGAGCTCCAACTTCCTCTGGTCGCCCCTACTTTGGAACAAGTCTGTTAAAGCTTTCCACATAAAGAATGGAGAAGCTTTACTGTGAAGGTTGGACACTATGTGATCCTTCACACCTTCCAACAGAATTCTTGGACACTTTGTTGTCTTCTTTTGCCATGTGTCAAGTGCGGTAGCATCGCTAGAAGCAAGTTTTGGAATTTCTGCATCTATGAACTCCTTCAACCCATTGTCATCCAGAACCACCTCCATCCTGTCCTTCCATGCAATATAATTCAAGCTTCCCTCAAGGGCATACTCCAATCGCAATCCATTGAAAGACATTTTAATGAATGCTCAACTTCGACACCAAGAAAACACTGCTGCAAATTCGAATTCCACCAGCTCAAAACTCAATTGTTTCAATAATCTGCAATTGCTCCAATGACCAACGCTCTGATATCATGTAGAAATTATATAAATAATGCGTTATATATCCAAGATTCTCCTTATCTCACACTGTTTTATCTTCATGCACAATACAGAATCTATTCCACCATTGATCATCACATGTGGAAATTTAAATCAATTGCATGCACACATGAAACCATAAAAATTCACACACATTAACAAAGTGATTTATGGGAAAGCTTAAAGCTGAAAACCCCAAATATCTATATATAATATATTTCATAGAGATCATGTAACAATCCTCATACAAAGCTGATCAATATCAAGCTCTCAGTACAATACAATCGCTACACACTATTCAGGTCCGATCTAGCAAATCCATGCATCGATCTCTGCCACCTGCTAGCCTGCCTCTACTGCGCAATCCCTGTTGAAGAATGGCTCTGAATGAACTCAAATCCACCTGGCTTGCACTGCTCAATACTCATTAGCATCTCCAATCACTGTGTGTTGCAAAACATGCAACACTATAGTCACAACTGATAGTCAACTTGCTCTTTCACCTATCTCTCCACTGGTCTCCACTGAAACTGTCCATGCACTGTAGTTAACTGATGTATTCTTCAGTTGATTAATGATTTAATATTTATTGAATTAATTATTAATTAATTCACACCACTCTCACTACTGTATCAATCAGTTAGACTAGATACAACTAGCTCAACTATGTCTAACTCAGTTAAACTGAACAAAACTCCACCAACTACTTCTACAATTCCACCAAACTCTGTCACATGAGTTCTAATTGAAGTCCTCCATGCAATAGCTCTAGTAAACCCTTAGGAATAGCGTAATTCCTTCTGTCAGCTCCTGTGCCACATCTGTGCACTTAACTGAAGTGCTCGAAGAGAATAAGATAATGTTTAGAGTCCAAATATTATTAAGAGCTAATAATATTCGACATATCTATTTTTAGACTAGCAATCTAAAAATAGATTTCACCCAATATGTCTAAAAATATAAGTCCATATATTTTTCCAACTTGACCAACCATCCACAAATAGCATCCTGCAACTCATAGAATATGATCGACATGTCTAAAAATAGACATAGTCTAAAAATAGACTTGCGCCAAAAATAGCCTGCGGGCCCACTTACTGAAGGTGACTCTTTTCATTAAGCTCATCATCTTGTTGCAATCTGAACACAAACCCCTTCAAAAACCCTAGTTCAAAAGGATGTTGCATGTTGCACATTGAAAACATGCGACATAGATGACTATCGCAGGTTTTATAGGTCATAGAGTACGACATTATCGCAGTTTGCTTCACTACAAGGTGTGATATTGTTTAATCAAAGGTAAAAATAAAAAAGAATGAAAATCTTCTAAAAGATAAGCCTCGCGAATGGAATATACTCCAATCAGTTTGGATCTGGATGGGATCCCTAAGTTGTCTAGATCATATCCTCCTTATCCTTCCAAAAAATCTTACAAATAGAACCATCTTCCAATGAGAGAGAGCTCTTAGTTGATTTTAGAAAGCTTTTGGCTCTAACTTCTCCTTTCAAACTGATCAGGTGTTGAGTGTTAAGCTCAAAAATGGAAGTGCTCAGAATCGATTGAAACCTGAACGAAAGCAAAGAGCTCGTTTCCAGGAATCCGACACAATTCATTTCATCAAAAACCGACTCTATATGTGAAAGTTATGGCCTGCTGTTCATTTTCCTAAATAGTTAAAAATTTTGCAGAAAAGGAAAAACTGGTGACATAGCAACCTAGTCATCAATAAAGGATAATATAGGAATATTCCTCCATTTCGCCCAATGACACCATGCTAAGTGTCAATATATGCATGGTTGCTAAGGGGGTGACTTGTTTCAATTCTATTGGATGTTTCAGGAACCAATGGCACGAGGACACGTGGCTAGCCCGGAGGTGGTCACGTGTCGCCTTCCAAGGTCAAAATTCCAACTTTCGGTAATGTCTGAGTTGCATTTCTCTAAGGTCGAGTATCATATATATCAAAGGTTGGATTAATGTTTTGTGGTGCAAAATTATTTACACAGGCAGGAGGTCAGAGGTCGGGGTTGACCCTGTGACCTCCCCCGCACCAACACAACACAACACCAATGGACCTCACATTGAAACTTATTATATATAGTGAAAAAACATATATAAGAATTTTATATCATCATCCGACAACAGGAGGAGGGGGGCAGCCCCGCGGGCCAGGCCGCTCACCATATGACCTTTACACTACAACCAAAAGTGGAGGCTATGCAAAATGCGCAGAATTAGCAGTTAAAGCAAGGTTAATTACTGTTGAAGTCCAACAAGAAATTGTAGCACACACACTAGTGTGGGACCAACAGGTCCTAGCGATACATTAGTGTGAAGGCTAATTTAATTAATTAAATTGGTGTGATGTCTAATTTAATTTTCCCTTAATTAAATTGGAGAATAAAATGTAATCTTATCTCATGATCACTTGTGATAGTTAACTGAGTGTGATAGACTCAGTTAGCTCATGTACTTCGAGTTAAGGGTGGTTGGTGAGGCATGAAGAGTAATTCTATTATTGATGGAGTTCGAATTGCAGTTGGTGCATTAGTTTAATGCATGAGTATTCAGTTAACTCAGTTAGGTTAGTTAGAGTCAATTGAACTAGTTGTAACAGTTTGTTGCACTAGTGAGAGATCAGGTGAATTAAATATTATTTAATTCAAAATCAGTGATCTGCCATGAAACTGATGATTTACTATTAATAGTTGAATGCATGTCAATTCCAGTGGAGATCCAGTTGAGACAAAGGTTAAAGGGATGTTAACTATCAGTTGCGTGATTAGTAGGTTGCCCGCATGCAACCAGACATCCATTGGATTTCCCATGATACTTGTGTAGTTTTGGAAGGCCAAAATTCCTAAAGAATAGGGATTTCATTCATCGGGAATTGCGCAAGGCAGGTAAGCTGTTTAAAGGCTGATAATTGGCTAAGTGTTGGTCAGTTTTGTCCAGGACAGTGTGAGACAGTTGTGAGAGTGCATGAGAATCTTGTGAGAAGAGTGCATTGTAATTGTTTCATGATTCCATGGTGAATATTTAATAGAAGATAGAGGGGTTTTGAGCAGCAAGCCTTCCCTAGGAAATTATTTGTGTTGTGGTTTGATTTGATTCTTTCTTTGCTTAATGTGATTGGCGATTTTGTTTAATTTCCACAATTGATTTGTAGAAGGATTCAATATCTAACTTTAGTACATTGTTAGATCGGATTGAATCCATTGATATACATATGTTTGTATAATTTATACATGGTATTAGAGCATAGGAAATCACTATATTGGAGGAGAAGTTGGGTTTGTGACTGAATAGAATTTGAATTTGCAAAAGTATTATTAGTGCGACAGGCGAATCAAGATCGAAATGGATTTTAATGGCTTGAGATTGGAGTATGCACTTGAGGGAATCCGTAACTATATTGTGTGGAAAGATAGGATGGAGGAAGTACTGGAGAACAATGGGTTGAAATAATTCATTGATAATGATGTTCCCAAACCAATTGTAGTAGATGTTGTAAGTCTTGATGCTTGGCAAAAGAAGGTTGCAAAGGCGAGAAGGATATTATTAGAGGGAGTATGAGATGACATTGTCTCAATTCTCTATGGAAAAGCGACACCATATGCAATGTGGAAAGCTTTGATAGATCTATTTCAAAGCAATAGTGATCATAGAAAATTGGCACTGAAGGACAAGCTCAGGAAACTCAAAATGGAGAAAGGTGACACTATGTCGAAATATTTAACAAATTTTGTCCAATGTCAGGATGAGCTTGGAGCATTGACATTACTATCACGGATGATGACTTGGTGAGCCTAGCTCTTCTAGGACTTCCCAAGAGCTGGCATAGTTATTAGGACTCTGTCAATGAAAGGGAAAAGCTGCCAAATTGGGAATGACTTTGGTTGGATTTGGTGCAAGAAGAATTCGAGCAGAATACCAGGGATGGATCTTCATCTAAGAATGATGATGAAGAATATTATGCTTTGGATTCCAAGGAAAATAAGGGAAAAGGAAAGAAATTCTATTCCAAATCCGTTTCTGGAAAAGACGGCAAGAAGCGCGACATGTCTAGAGTGAAGTGTTTTCACTATCACGAGCATGGAAATTATGCCACTAATTGTCCATAAAAGAAGAAGAAAAAGAAGGCTTCAGGATCTGCAGTTGGTGAGGCTTTGGCCTCGAAATTTGAGCTTGACTTCTCGCTCATTGCATGCATGGTGTCAAGTGCAATGGGATTGGTGTGGTACTTGGATAGTGGTGCATCCTTTCACATGAAGGGAGACAATGAAATTTTCAGTAGCTTGGAGGAGAAGGACCTCTAGATGCATATCGAAATTTGTGATGACAGGTGGTACAGTGCTACCGGAATTGGTACAATTACCTTCCAGAGATAGTTAGGTTAACCCTTTCAATTAAAAGATGTAGTGCATGTACCAGGCTTGAAGAAAAATTTAGTCTCAGTCGCAATGTTGGAGGATAGGGGCTATGATGTTGTTTTCAGTGAAGGAAAAGCTTTCCTATGACGCAAAACAATAGGACAAGCCAAGAAGATTGGGATTCGTGTGAAGAATCTCTATAAACATGATGTAGATGGTTGCGCAACATTGATGGGTAAGGCAGAAAAAGTGGTGAGCCGGGATGAGGGTGAGTTATGGCACAGGAGATTGGGGCATCTACACCACAGAGCCTTGAAGTTCACACAATAGATTTCTATGAGTCTTCCCAAGGGTACCCTTGCATAGTAAGACACATGCAAGGGATGTACTATGGGGAAGTATGAAAAGGCTACTTTTCATGAGAAGGAGAAATGAGCTTCGAAAATCCTTGAGAGAGTTCACTCAGATGTGTGTGGACCATTATGTACTGATTCAAAAACAAAGCATAAGTACTATGTAATATTTTTTGATGAATTTTCTAGAAAGTGTTGGATCTAATTCATGCAGAAGAAAGATCATACGTTCTCAAAAATTCTTGAGTTCAAAGCACTAGTGGAGAAAGACACGGGGAAGTATGTGAAAGCTCTTAGGAGCGACAATGGTGGTGAGTACATCTCCAATGAATTCAATAACTTCTGCAGAAAAGAAATAATTCAGAGAGAGTTGATTGTGCCTCATAATCCACAACAGAATGGGGTCACAGAAAGAAAGAACAAAAAAATTATGGGTGCAGCATGAACGATGTTGCATGATTAGGGCCTACTGTTGCATCTGTAGGCGGAGACATGCAACAAAATGGTATTTTTGCAAAACCATTGTCCTCATAGGATACTTGGCATGAGTACGCCAGAAGAGGCTTTTACTGGTAAGAACCCTGATGTTTCACATTTTAATATTTTTGGCTCTGTTGGGGTTCCCATGTTTTGGCCAGATTGGCAAGACCAAAAGATGAGAAACCATCAGAACCACTTTGGGGCCCTAGGATCTACCCCTCCTGGACCCGGAGAGGTATCTCTCCAATAAGACAAAGAATGGTGTATATCTTTGAAGCTCAAAATGAGATGTTAGGCTAGGTATGAAGCGCAAAGGGGAGGTTTAAAATGATTTGGTTGGTTGGTTGCTGGGTTGGTCATGAGATCATAGACTGAGAAAGCAATGGAAAGAAAGGAACAAAACAACAGGATGCTTTAGCAAGAGGATAGGTCAAGAAAGTGTCATCCATTGGGCTATGGAGTCATGAAAGAGAATTACTTGCAACAACTAGCCAAAGCTTTCAGAGGGCAAGTCATCTAATACTAAAGGATCTTTTTAGATTAGGTGGTGGGATGGAACATTAAGGAAAGAAAGTGAAAGAAGGAAAGCAACCCAATTTCTGTCTATAGATCAGGCCAGAGGTCATTTAACTCCAGACCTGCTTGGACATACTCATAGGCAACTCTCAAAGAGGGACAAAGGGGCAGCTTATAGATTGGACCAGAGGTCATCTAACTCCAGGCAGGCTTTAGCTTACTCCAGGGAAACAAAAATAAGCTTAACAGAGAGATCTTGGATAGGTCAGATGGTCGCACAAGGATCCTAGTGGACAGGGCTAACTCTAATCCCCAGTGTTCCCAAATCTTCCAGCTTAAACCCAACAAGAACATCTAAAGACAGATCCATTTAATCCATACATCAGCTAGCAACATAAGGAACTACTACACTGGTTAAATTAAATAAAATCAACCCTTAGATAACACATTTAGCACAAAACATTGAAGGCGAGGAGAGCAGAGACATAGGGTACCTAACAAGGGTAAATCCTATGCCATATTTCTGATGCAAGCCAGCAGAAAATGTAACATCATGAAAAAATGATAAACAGAGTTAGAAAAACATCACCAATAGCAATAGACCAGGATCCTGTGAAATGTGCTTTGATTAATTGATGCAAAACCAATCACATACACTAAGTTCAATAGATGTTACAGTTCAAAATTCTCCTCCCAACCTACTACATAAAAACTACTCTGCTAATCCCTCCCAAGACTGTTCAAACAGTCAGAACTGAATCCCTTATAACTACAATGGCAGCAACCGAACAACAACCTTTACAATACGTTCTTGGGAATTCTTATAGGAGAAGATAAAAATAGGAGTAGATGAATATTAAATGGATCTTATTAAGACAAAGTGGAGAAAGAGTTCATGCCCACTCTACTTAATGGCACCTACATCACTGTAATTACTCTGTAGGCTGCCTGGGGGAGCCTCTGTCAGGTCGAGTTTGACCTCTGATGTTCCGTGAAGTACCTCTGGATGTCTGGCACTCTGTGGTATCTTTCTGAATTTGGTTAACCGGATGAAAGTCTGCGGGCCTCTCCATACCTCCATAATTGCTGTCTGACAGTCTTAAAGAAGCTTCTGTCAGTAAAATATATTTAAAGGCTCGAGGAGGCATGGATACTTCTGTAGGAAGTGTCCTTTTGGAAAAACGGTGCTCTGCATGAAATTAAACACAGATACAATTTTGTTTCGTGTGCTTTGGTCTTCAACTGCGTCCTTTCCTTTGAATGCGGGGTTAAACATTAATTACATCAATAATAGGCATCAACCTCCTTTGAATCTCTTCTGCTGTTCCGCTGGAAAATGCTGAAATGGCCATCTCTGAGCTATCTGCATAATAAAATAAACCTGTTACAAACCCGGGCAGTGGTGGAGAAATGCTGCGGAGGCCGGAGAAGTGGTGGCGGAGCAGCGGAGAAATAAGCGCAAGACCTCCGATGCAATTGGGAAAAACCCTGTGTAAAAAGGAAAACAATACAAATTTCCAATTTACAAAGGGAAGGGCCTTATATTATATGAAAAGGCGGAAGTATGGTACGGTGGTCCCGGTGGGTCAATCGCAATCAAAGATCAGGAGGGGGGGTAATTACAGTCGCAATCAGGAGAACATAGTTGCGATGTGATCAATCGGAGGAGAGAAGCGATCATAGGATCGGAGCAGGACTTGCGATCAATGGATCGGGGAATGGTGCGATCGGGCAATCGGAAGACGGGACGCGATTGGGGGATCAGAGCAGGACTTGCGATCAATGGATCGGGGGATGGCGCGATCGGGCAATCGGAAGATGGGATGCGATCGGGGGAAGACTTGCGATCCGACCAATCGCATTGCAAATATTTGCGATGAGCCGATCGGAGGACTTCAAACAAACATTGCGATTGGAAGAGTTGCGATTGCAGCGAAGGTATATATTGTATGAAACTTTATAATAAAGTTTTACGGGTTATGGAAAGGGGAAGTGGTTAAGGGGTGGGGACTTTACAATAAACTTTGATATTTGTTTATAATAAATTTCTAAGGGGTATGGTCGGGGAAGTGGTTAACATATAAATCGCATTTGTATATAAAGCGATTTATAATGCTAATTTATAATCGTAAAGGGGGAAAAGGGGTATTTTGCCTAACAAAGCGTAAGGGTAGAATTTAAAGGGGATTTTGGGACGATTTAGGAGGACTTGAAAGGTAAGTGGAGAATTTAGAAGGGGAAAGAAAAAGAATGAAAAAAAAGGCTTAGAGGGAATGAAATAAGAGGGAAAGGATGCCTTTGGGCATTTCTTCACAAACAGAGAGGCTTTATAATGGGAACCAGCAGAGGGGATTTTATCAAAGGACCAAAGGCACAAGGAGCCTTCAAGGATGATGTGTTTTCAGGGTAAATGCATTCCTTGAAGGCTCAAAAACATTTTAGCCCCCTGTTTGCTTGTCAAAAATTTATGGGGGGCTAACAGTGGCTCCACATGGGGATGGCTTCTTCTTGAAGGAGTCAAGAATTCAGAAAATGACCTTTGGTGTAGTCCAGATGCCTGCTGCTTGGCACATCCCTTTCTTTCTTGGATCAGCTGCCACAAATCATGAAGACATCATATCAGCAGTAAAATTTCTCCCAAACAACTACCTACCCACATTATAGTCCTAACATTTTTCTTCTGGGTGCATTTGGACTTGCAGACCCTTTACATCATCAATTTTTACAAACAAGAAAATAGACCTATTCTACTTCTACTCTTATTACTCCATGAGGCTAGATTAAACTGTTGGTCTCATAGTTTCTCTACCTAAACTAATATCTGCTAGGATTAAACTGTCAAGCAGACTTCTTCTCTACATTCTAAGACAAAAATTGAAAACAGTCAAGCCAGGATTAGATTGTCTGACTTGCTGGACTTTACAGAAATTAAAACAACTAACTACATGCTCACAGGCTAAGCTTTATTTTAGACATTCCCACCTACCCTACTCTAACTGGGAATCTCTGATGCTCTAGGTGATATAATAATGCCAATGCAGCCAATCAAGTAATAGAAAAAAGGGGAAGAAGAATTGACTGCTCATCAGAGACAACTGTAGGATGCTCTGGATGTGGATCTTCAAAACTGAGGCCACCAGCAGTGGTGAGCAATTCTGATGTATTTGGCTCTTGCAAAGGATTGATGCTTGAGGAGCTGAGCCAATCAGGGCCTCCATGTATTCCGCCACAGGATCAATCAGCACATGATAGAAATTTTCTTCTTTAAGGACTGCCATGGCTGGTAGGTTGTCTGTGTCCCGGGTAGCTTCGATCACTGCATCTGCAGTGAAGCCTTGGTAATCACATTCCTCCTTTTCCTGGTTGGGAGTATTTAGAAAATGAGAATAAACCAGGAATACCTCTTCTTCCTCTGGATCAAGACAAATATGTCTGTGGGAAAGGAGGTCTCCCTTATCTTCACTGCAGCCTGAACTGGAGGGCTCACTATATTCGACAGTACTGCCGTCTAGTAGGGCAGGCTGGTTCTGCCGAAACGGACTGAACTTCGCAAAAAAATTATCATATTCTTGAGCAGGGGCTTCCTTGATTACCTTAATCCTTTCGGGATAAGGTTCCGGATATTCATTTCGCTCAGGATTTTCTTCACCCTTTTCCTCCTTGTCCCCTGCATTGAAGAGCTGTCGGCTTCCGTCCTCTTGGCTAGTATAACTGATGTTCGGATATAAATTAGAGAGAAGATTCAATGAACCTTTGTCTGCTATCATGCTTTAAACGCTTTCTCCATCAGTATCATAGATGGCCTGCATTGGCTCATCATTTTCTTGGAGTTGATGGTCGTGATCTTCCTTCCATGAATCTACTGATGATGGCTCTATAAGCTCAGTTTCCCATTGGAGAAAATAATCATCAGACAAATCATCATTAGAAAAATCATAATTATAAGCAACATCACCCATCAAATCTTCAGGACTCTCGGCAAGTTTTTCTTCACAATAGTTTGCAAGTTCATTTTCTGATTCAAACTCTTGTTCATCATACATGCTTGGCATGCTACTTCCGTCTTGCAGTGATCTGATTCGTCTTTCTTGAGGACAAGGAGAAGGTCTCTTCCAATCATCATTTCTGGTTTTAGCCTCATATTCTTCCTCTTATGTTCTCAGCAGGGTATTGGCAGTCTCTATCAATCTTTCCATCTTGTCCTCTAAAGAGATCTACGCTATTTTCTATGCCCGGTCTTTCTTTGCTACTTTTAATCTTTCCTCCCTGCACTTTATGTTTTATTCGATAGTAACTACTATATTCTTCATTTCCTCTAGGCTCGAAGGCTCTCTTTCTCTTATATGGAATTCCACTTCGGGGTCAAACGAACTCGAATAGTGCACTAGGGCCCATCCTAGAGGTGGTTTTATATTAGGGGGAATTGCATGATATACCTTGTTGAACTTGGCTGAAAATTCTTGTACTGTCTCTCTGGGTTGTCTTTTCAAATTTTGATACTCTCCTAGAATCAGGAGATCATTCTTAGGGGCTACCCATTTATCAAGGAAAACTTGAGAAAATTGATGAAAGCTGAAAATGCTTGCCACTGGGAGGCCTTTGAACCAACTCTTAACATTTCCTTGTAATGACAAGGAAAACATTCTAATGCACACATCATCTTCTTCTATTTCGTACAATTCAAGTAAATCCTCGAGGTTTTGAACATGTTCTTCGGCAGTGGCCATTTTATTTTCTCCATCAAAAAGAGGCAGCTAGTTTAGAAGTTCTGAAGGAAGGGGTTGGAAGATAAGAGGTAAAACCAGAGGCTTATATCTTTCTATGACCTTTGTAGGTGTTGGTGGTGTAACAATGGGCTCATGGCTGCTTGAAGCTTCTTTAGGGGTGGGAGATACAACATGAGCCTCTTGTTCCACCAGGTTCTTCACAGGAGTACAGGTCTGCTCGTGGTCTGAAGACTGAGGCTTGAGATCTTTCCCATACTCATTGTGGGTCTCATCTTGGTGCACTTGATCAAGCTTGAAGTAGGATAGAACATAGTGATAGACAAAAACAATGAATTCTTTAAACCAAATCCAACCCATGTGCTCTATCCTTCTATGAGGTCTGGCCGTCTTTTAGGTTCTTCCTCCAGTGGAGTCTTTGAGGATTATGGAGTGTTGAGTCGCCAGGTGGATGAATTTGACTGTTTGAAGTAGGCTGATGTCCACCATCGGCAATGAGATGCCAATATAAAGGTAAAGTGGTCTTCCCCAGTGGAGTCGCCATTATGTTGGGGTTCCCATGTTTTGGCCAGATTGGCAAGACCAAAAGATGAGACAACATCATAACCACTTTGGGGCCCTAGGATCTAGCCCTCCTGGACCCGGAGAGGGATCTCTCCAATAAGACAAAGAATGGTGTATATCTTTGAAGCTAAAAATGAGATATTAGGCTAGGTATGAAGCGCAAAGGGGAGGTTTAAAATGATTTGGTTGGTTGCTTGCTGGGTTGGTCATGAAATCATAGACTTAGAAAGCAATGGAAAGAAAGGAACAAAACAGCAGGATGCTTTAGCAAGAGGATAGGTCAAGAAAGTGTCATCCATTGGGCTATGGAGTCATGAAAGGGAATTACTTGGAACAACTAGCCAAAGCTTTCAGAGGGCAAGTCATCTAATACTAAAGGATCTTTTTAGATTAGATGGTGGGATGGAACATTAAGGAAAGAAAGTGAAAGAAGGAAAGCAACCCAATTTCTGTCTATAGATTAGGCCAGAGGTCATTTAACTCCAGACCTACTTGGACATACTCATAGGAAACTCTCAAAGAGGGACAAAGGGGCAGCTTATAGATCGGACCAGAGGTCATCTAACTCCAGGTCAGCTTTAGCTTGCTCCAAGGAAACATAAATAAGTTTAACAGAGAGATCTTGGATAGGTTAGCTGGTCGCACAAGGATCCTAGTGGACAGGGCTAACTCTAATCCCCAGTGTTCCCAAATCTTCCAGCTTAAACCCAACAAGAACATCTAAAGACATATCCATTTAATCCATACATCATCTAGCAGCATAAGGAAATACTACATTGGTTAAATTAATTGAAATCAACCCTTAGATAACACATTTAGCACAAAACATTGAAGGCGAGGAGAGCAGAGACATAGGGTACCTAACAAGGGTAAATCATATGCCATATTTTTGATGCAAGCCAGCAGAAAATGTAACATCATGAAAAAATGATAAACAGAGTTAGAAAAACATCACCAATAGTAATAGACCAGGATCCTATGAAATGTGCTTTGATTAATTGATGCAAAACTAGTCACATACACTAAGTTCAATAGATGTTACAGTCCAAACTTCTCCTCCCAGCCTACTACATAACAACTACTCTGCTAATCCCTCCCAAGACTGTTCAAAGAGTCAGAAATGAATCCCTTCTAACTACAACGGCAGCCGCCGAACAACAACCTTTACAATACGTTCTTGGGAATTCTTATAGGAGAAGATAACAATAGAAGTAGATGAATATTAAATGGATCTTATTAAGATAGAGTGGAGAAAGAGTTCATTCCCACTCTGCTTAATGGCACCTGCATCGCTATAAGTACTCTGTAGGCTGCCTAGGGGAGCCTCTGTCAGGTCGAGTTTGACCTCTGATGTTCCGTGAAGTAGCTTTAGCTATCTGGCACTCTGTGGTAGCTTTCTGAATTTGGTTAACTGGATGAAAGTCTGTGGGCCTCTTCATACCTCCATAACTGTTGTCTGACAGTCTTAAAGAAGCTTCTATCAGTAAAATATATTTAAGGGCTCGAGGAGGCATGGAGACTTCTGTAGGAAGTGTCCTTTTGGAAAAATGGTGCTCTGCATGACATTAAACACAGATACAACTTTGTTTTGTGTGCTTTGGTCTTCGACTGCGTCCTTTCCTTTGAATGCAGGGTTAAACATTAATTACATCAATAATAGGCATCAACCTCCTTTGAATCTCTTCTGCTGGTCCACTGGAAAATGTTGAAATGACCATCTCTGTGCTATTTTCATCATAAAATAAACCTGTTACAAACCCAGGCAGTGGTGGAGAAATTCTGTGGAGGCCGGAGAAGTGGTGGCGGAGCAACGGAGAAATAAGTGCAAGACCTCCGATGCGATTGGGAAAAACCCTGTGTAAAAAGGAAAACAATGCAAATTTCCAATTTACAAAGGGAAGGGCCTTATATTATATGAAAAGGTGGAAGTATGGTACAGTGGGCCCAGCAGGTTAATCGCAATCGGAGATCAGGAGTGGGGGTAATCGCAGTTGCAATCGGGAGAACAAAGTTGCGATGCGATCAATCGGAGGAGAGAAGCGATCAGAGGATCAGAGCAGGACTTGCGATCAATGGATCGGGGAATGGTGCGATCGGTCAATCGGAAGACGAGATGCGATCGGGGGATTGGAGCAGGACTTGCGATCAATGGATTGGGGGATGGTGCGATCGGGCAATCGGAAGACGGGACACGATCGGGGGAAGACTTACGAAGGGATCAATCGCATCGCAAATATTTGCGATGAGCCGATCGGAGGACTTCAAACAAACATTGCGATTGGAAGAGTTGCGATTGCGGTGGAGGTATATATCGTATGAAACTTTATAATAAAGTTCTACGGGTTATGGAAAGGGGAAGTGGTTAAGGGGCGGGGACTTTACAATAAACTTTGATATTTGTTTATAATAAAGTTCTAAGGGGTATGGTCGGGGAAGTGGTTAACATATAAATCGCGTTTGTATATAAAGCGATTTATAATGCTAATTTATAATCGGAAAGGGGGAAAAGGGGTATTTTGCCTAACAAAGGGTAAGGGTAGAA
This sequence comes from Pinus albicaulis, assembly GCA_034641835.2. NCBI lineage: Eukaryota > Viridiplantae > Streptophyta > Pinopsida > Pinales > Pinaceae > Pinus > Pinus albicaulis. The sequence goes on along the minus strand of CM076580.1, from coordinate 408,617,487 downwards.
TTTAAAGGGGATTTTGGGAAGATTTAGGAGGACTTGAAAGGTAAGTGGGGAATTTAGAAGGGGAAAGAAAGAGGATGAAAACAAAGGCTTAGAGGGAATGAAATAAGAGGGAAAGGAGGCCTTTGGGCATTTCTTCACAAACAGAGAGGCTTTATAATGGGAACCAGCAGAGGGGATTTTATCAAAGGACCAAAGGCACAAGGAGGCTTCAAGGATGATGTGTTTTTAGGGGAAATGCATTCCTTGAAGGCTCAAAAACATTTTAGCCCCCTGTTTTCTTGTCAAAAATTTATGGGGGGCTAACAGTCTCATCGTTTATGTGCATGTGACCAAAGACACTAGGAAAAAGCTGGAACCAACATCTTAGATTGGGATATTTGTGGAGTACACTGATACTCCCCACAACTATCAGGTGTATTTTCCAAACAATAGAATGATTGTTGTGATATGGGATATAAAATTTGATGAGGAGAAAGCCATGCAATTGTCCCTTGAGAGGGAGGTGGATTTGCATGCAGAGGAGGAACTCTTGGTTCCAAAGAATGAACCTCAAGATGTGGAGCAGCCACATGTGGAGGATCATGGAGTGGTAGAAAACACTCATGTAGAGCCATCCACCAGAAATGGTAGAAGGTGCACCACGAAAGCTGGTAGATTGAGACTTTATGCGACAGAGAATGTAAGAGACCCTACTTCACTGCGCAAACAGAGATAGTCTCCAGACAGGTTTAATGTATACATGGCTCTTATGAGCAAGTGTATTATGACATAACCATGTTCCTTTAAGGAAGCAGCGCAACAACCAATTTGGGTTGACGCTATGGTAGAGGAGTATGACTCCATCGTCGAGAAAAGTGCATGGGAAGTTTTCCCAAGACCGGTTAGAAAATCAGTGGTTGGATCTAGATGGATCTATAAGGTGAAGTAAGCAGCATATGGGAGTGTGGAGAAGCACAAGGCCATATTTGTGGCCCGGGGATTCTCCCAAGTTGAGGGGATTGACTAAAAGGATAATTTCACACTAGTCACGAGGTACTCTTCCGTTAGATCTATCCTTGCACTCTCAACGTAGATGGGGTGACGCATTCATCAGATGGATTTGAAAACTGCATTGCTCAATGGATTTATTGAGGAAGTGTACATAGAGAATCTCGAAGGTTTCGAGATCTTTTACAGTGAGTCGCATGTGTTCCGACTCAAGAGATCACTGTATGGGATGAAGCAAGCACCTCGTGCTTGGTACACTCGGATTGACAACTATTTCATCGGGTTTGGCTTCACCAAAAGTAAAGCGGATGCAAACCTATACCAGATTGTGGTTGATATAAGCTCTTGATTATCGTACTTTATGTTGATGATATAATTTTTACAGGTGATGAGCAACTGATAACTTCTTGCAAGGAGGATCTTGTAAGGGAGTTTGAAATGAAGGACATGGGACTCCTTCACTATTTCCTTGGTTTGGAAATATGGCAGTGGGATGGTGAACTTTTTTTTTCTCAAGTATGCCAAGGAGATTTTGGGTAAGTTTCACATGGAGAGCTGTAAACCCATGGATACTCATCTTCCAGGAAATTGGATGAAAGAGGATGCTACTTCAGGAGAAGTAGTGGACGCTACTGTCTACAAGAAGCTAGTGGGTTCACTGATATACTTGGTGAACACAAGACCAGACATTTTCTATGCAGTTAACCAGCTGAGTCAAGCTATGTTTAAGCCGACCAAGATATTTTGGAAGGCGGGGAAGCATGTCTTGAGATATCTCAAGGGCACTACATAGTATGGATTATGGTACATAAGGACATAGGGAGTGAAGCTTCAAGGCTTCACAAATGCAGATTGGGTAGGCAGTCCATCAAACAGAAAGAACACATTAGGAGGGATCTTTAGCATATGATCAACAAAATTTTCTTGGTACAACAGGAAGCATCAATCTGTGGCACTCATTTCAGCTGAGGCAGAGTACATGACATCAAGTAAAGCTGCATCTGAGGCCATCTGGCCATATGGATGGTTCGTTTGGTTCTCAGATGGATCTGACTGTGATACATTGTGATAACTAGAGTTGCATTAAATTCTCAGTTAATCTGATATTCCATGATAGGCCCAAGCACATAGACATCTAGTACCACCATCTCATAGATTCTGTTCAGAGGCACATTATGTTACTTTAGTACATTCCCACAGAGGATCAGGATGCAAATATTCTGACAAAGGCGCTCGCTAGGAGAAAATTCGAATACCATAGAGGTAGGATCGGGGTGGCAAATAATCCCTTTCTTGTTGAGAGGGAGCGTTGAAGTCCAACAAGAAATTGTAGCACACACACTAGTGTGGGACCAACAGGTCCTAGCGATACATTAGTGTGAAGGCCAACTTAATTAATTAAATTGGTGCAGTGCCTGATTTAGTTTTCCCTTAATTAAATTGGACAATAAAATGTAATCTTATCTCATGATCACCTGTAATAGTTAACTCAGTGTGATAAAATCAGGTAGCACGTGTATTTCGAGTTGAGGGTGGTTGGTGAGACATGTAGAATAATTCTATTAGTTATGGAGTTTGAATTGCAGTTGGTGCATTGTTTTAATGCATGGGTAATCAGTTAACTTAGTTAGGTGAGTTAGAGTCAATTGAACTAGCTGTAACTGTTTGTTGCACTAGTGAGAGATCAAGTGAATTAAATATTATTTAATTCACAATCAGTGATCTGCCATGTAACTGATGATTTACTATTAATAGCTACATGCATGTCCATTGGATTAGGATAATGCATGAAGGATTAGGTTTACATGTTACATATTTATGGTATGTATTGTAACGAACCTCTGGTGGTCCATTCAACATATAACCAATGGCTTTGACGTAACCAACTCCCACCATTTCAATACCCATCTCCACATCGGCTGCCACATACTACACTATTGTTGTCATGGAATCGTTGTCGCACTGCTAGACTACCATAACTCTAATAACACATACTAGCACTCCTTCGGCATTTTGTAACCAAGCTTCAACTCGTGGAAAATGGCATGTTGTCATCAGCGGCCTATGATATGAGATGGTATGTTGAACTTTGGTTTAATATGTGACATGTTTAAACTTTAACTCCGCCACCATGATACATATCTGCCCATATACCATAGTCTATGGGTTTTAAACATAAGAATATGCACCGCTTTTTATATTTTCATATACTATATAGTTCAAACTCCGCCATAATTTAGGTTTAATACAATCTCCTCTCAACATTTGCATAGTTTTAATATATTTGCACAATTATAAAATTGTGCCCACATTAGAATATTTGCACCATGATCATATGGTTTTTAAACCATACTTTTTTGTTTTAATATTATAACCATCCACCTATATATATATATATATATATATATATATATATATGCACCATTGCACATCAGACCTTGCACTAGTTGACCTGACCACTGCCACATGTTGAGCTGTGTGAACACCACATGGCCAACAAGGCCTCTTTTCCACCTATTCACCAAAAAATTCAATGGGTAGTTTATCCTTCATCTAGAGGCCAAATGAGAAATTGAATACACTCTCGGCTTCAGCGCGACGAGCTCTACAACTTGGCGCTATTTTGGGGAACAACTGAGACCTTTAAACTTGGGGAAATTTTAGGATCCTCCTGGATCATTCCTCTCCACTACAAGCTTTTGGACCACCAAAAGTTTGGCTTTTAAGCAGACGTGAGGTGAGGGTAGAACTCCCTCACTCTTCCTATCCATCCACATTGCTTTGCTTAGATTTATGCCTATGAGTCTCACTCGACGATACTTGACATCTCCATGCCTGGAAGTGCAGACCTTCCTTTTAACTTCGCCTTTCATCCTTACTCTGTTGATGTAAGTCCATACTTGATCACCAACCTGAAAGTGATGATCCAACCGATGCTTGTCATGATGCATTTTGAACCTGTGAACTATTTCATTTATTGGAGGAAAATAGAAAAACCTTTGTAGTTGTGTCAATGTCTTTCCTACACAAAAATGACATGAAACATGAGAATAATGTGCTTCCCTAATCACATTCTCTCTTTCTCCTTGCGATATGCACAACTTGCCAATATGGTACAATAACCTATTATGAACATGGTAATTCACTTTTTTCACCTGAGCACCATGATTTAGTGATTTACAAACATATTTGAAAACAATATTTGTAGCATATTGTTCTATATAACTTTCATGTGCTAAAGAACTATTTTTCAGAATAACTGAAGAATTCAAAGAAGGTCTTGACAACATATCAGTTAATTTGTTTATGGTACCTTTATTATGTTTTATTACTAAGTGGAACTGTTTCAAAAAACCCATCAAATTAGTTTGAGATTGAAGGTATTGAAATGGATGATGATCTATATAAATCACTATTTCTTTGCCCATTAAGTAATTTTTCCTGTTTTTAACACTTTCCATTATTGCCTATAGTTCTTTATCATAAGTTGGATAATTTTCAAATGCTTTATAAAATTCTTCGGAATTAAAACCAACAGGCTTTCCTTTTTTCAATAAAACTGCACCCATTGCATACCTACTAGCATCAGTTTCTATTTCAAATGACGGTTGAAGATCTAGCGGAGTTGTTACAATTTTCTACTTCAAAGTATCAAATGTTTTTTGTTGTTTTCCTCCTCACTAAAAGGAGACTTTAAAACTTGTTAAAGCATGAAGTGGTGATGCAATAAAAGGGAAATGAAAAACAAATGTCCTCCAATACTGAACTGTGCCCACAAAACTTCTAACTTCCCAACTTAAGCTGAAAATAAGAATATCATCCAGATAGACTATGACAAAATTATCAAGAAAAGGATGAAACACATCATTCATCAATCTCATTAAATTTTTTGGAGCATTGCATAAACCAAACGTCATAACCAAGCATTCATAAAGCCCATGTCTAGTCTTAAATGCATTTTTCCAAACATCATTCCCTGCAATACGAATCTGATGATAACCATTTCCTCAATCCAATTTAATGATCGATATACGATACATTCCAAAATTCGGAAGACGAGAATCATATTGTAATTAAATCTCATGTTGTATTTCTCGTTTTGGAAGGATACTTTTTTATTATTTAAATAAATCTTCATAAGAGTCTACTATTTCAACCAATTTGACCTTAAACTGAGAATCACATCCTTGAGAAGTATCATACTTATCGTTAGGTTGTTTCTTAACAAACATGACAAAATACTTTTTACTTGAACTTATCAGTCTTTTCATTTTACTAACATTGATTAAATCCAAGTTTGTCTTATGTCCGCGTACCCTCAAAACATATTCAATTCCATCTTTAAAGAAATGATACTTATGATCCTTTCTATAAAATATGGCATCTTAGTCATAAATATAAGGACTACCAAATTGCTATTAAAGTCTAGAAAAGCCATATTTCACAACTCTATCAGATGTCATTTTCACGCCCTATGAAAATTTTGTGGTTGGGACATAATTCATATGCCATTTTCGCACCCTATGAAAAGTTGTGGCTAGGATGGTATTGGAAAGAAAAATCGAAGTTTTAAATTTTGAAAAGTGTTTATATTTTCCAATGTGATTTTAGTTGTATTTGAGAAACTAGTATGTTTTTACATGTTTTTGGTTGTGATATTAGGTGTCATTTATTATAGTATAAAAATAATAATAATCTAATTTTAAGGTTACATTTTTATGCAATGATTTTGTTGTTAAAGTCTGGCAAAACCATAATTCACAACTCTATCAGATGTCTTTTTTGTGCCCTATGAAAATTTTGCGGTTGGGACATAATTCATATGTCATTTTCGGTCCCTATGAAAATTTGTGGTTAGGAAGGTATTGTAAAGCAAAATTAAAGCTTAAAATTTTAAAAAGTATTAAAATTTTCCAATGTGATTTTAGTTGTATTTGAGAAACTAACATGTTTTTACATGTTTGTGCTTGTGATATTAGGTGGTATTTATTATAATAATACAAATAATAATAATCTAATTTTAAGGTTAAGTTTATATGTAATGATTTTGTATTAAAGTCTAGCAAAACCATAATTCACAACTCCATTAAATATCATTTTTGCGCCCTATGAAAAGTTTGTGTTTGGGACATAATTCAGATGTCATTTTTGTGCCGTAGGAAAATTTGTGGTTAGGACAATATTATAAGGAAAAATTAAAGCTCAAAATTTTAAGAAGTGTTATAATTTTCCAATATGATTTTAGTTGTATTTAAGAAGCTAACATGTTTTTACATGTTTCTAGTTGTGATATTAGGTGGTATTTATAATAATAGTAATAATAATCTAATTTTAAGGTTACGTTTTTATGCAATGATTTTTCTATTAAAGTCTATCAAAACCATAATTCACTCAAATGTCATTTTCGCGCCCTATGAAAAGTTGTGGTTAGGACGGTATTATCAAGCAAAATTAAAGCTTAAAATTTTAACAACGTTAAAATTTTCCAATGGGATTTTAGTTATATTTGAGAAACTAACAAATTTTTGCATGTTTTTCATTGTGATATTAGGTGGTATTTATTATAATAATAAAAATAATAATAAGCTAATTTTAAGGTTAAGTTTCTATGCAATGGTTTTGCTATTTAAGTCTAGAGAAACCTTAATTCACAACTCTATCATATGTCATTTTCCCGCCCTATGAAAATTTTGTGGTTGGGATATAATTCATATGTCATTTTCATGCCCTATGAAAATTTGTGGTTAGGATGGTATTGTAAAGAAAAACTAAAGCTTAAAATTTCAAAAAGTGTTAAACTTTTCCAATGTGATTTTAGTTGTATTTGAGAAACTAACATGTTTTTTACATGTTTGAGGTTGCGATATTGGGTGGTATTTACTATTATAATAAAAATAATAACAATTTAATTTTAAGGTTACGTTTTTATGCAATGATTTTGCTATTAAAGTCTAGAAAAACCATAATTCACAACTCTATCAGATGTCATTTTTGCGCCCTATGAAAAGTGTGTGGTTGGGACATAATTTAGATGTCATTTTCACGCCCTATGAAAAGTTGTGGTTAGGACGGTATTGTAAAGGAAAATTAAAGCTTAAAATTTCAAAAAGTGTTCAAATTTTCCAATGTGATTTTAGTTGTATTTGAGAAACTAACATTCTTTTACATGTTTATGGATTTGATATTAGGTGGTATTTATTATAATAATAAAAATAACTATAATCTAATTCTAAGGTTATGTTTTATGCAATGATTTTGATATTAAAATTTATGGAGGCAACATGTGAGATGTTGGAAGGAAAGAAGTGCTTTTAACTTGGAGGTATTGAAAACATTTAGGTGTTCTTGCATATTAGGTGGGTGCAAATAAAATAGAGTATATAGTAAATGGGTTTAATAGTTAAAAACAAGTGTTAGTTTCTTAAAATTCAATATGTAAAATTTGGAAGGAGTATGATACATATCTTTTTTTAGGTTAAATATATTCAAATTGTTGTGTGAATGGGGTTGTAAGACCTTATGTTTCATCTTGAGAAAATGGAGTTCTCTCCTAGTAACTCGCATAGTTTAGGTTGTTATAAGAAAAGTATGTGCTTTTCCTTAATACGTGAACATTTCATTTTAAGAAGTGTGATAATGTGGTTTCATCGAGGTATTAAAAGAGGGAATGAGCATGCACATTCAGGATGCTATTGTTATGTTTTGTTTCAGGCATGAGTGTGTGTTTAAGAAGACTCTAACAAGGGTTGAAGAGTTTGAATAGTTAAAGATGTTGGAGGGTTGTAGTCTCAATTATAGGTTTAGACAACTAATTTAAACATGATGAGAAGTTATGTGAAGAAAACTTAATACATTTGATAAGCTGCAAGAAGGAAACTTTATAGTGGTACTAATTAGTGAACATTCCTTTATCAAAGTTGATACCCTATCCTTGGCATTACCACTTTGCAAGACACATAAGAAATGTGAAATAGATGTGTAACCCACTAAATAAGTTGGCAAGGTTGTTGAAACATATATAGGTGGTAATGTCGTATTGCAAAAGTAGGCATTGGGCCACTCCCATTTTCGATAATCTATCAACCTTTTAATTTAATTCCTTGTGAATGTGATAAAATTATATAACCCTAAAGATACTAATAAGCTCCATAATTATAACCATCCTTTGACAGAATAAATAAATGTATAAGGAAGCATAGTCTTTCATCCAATCTATAACAAACTTTGAATCCCCTATCACTTGTAAGTTTATATTATTTAAGTGACACAATTAAAATGACTAACATAAATGACTAATTCATATTATTGTAGTTCTTGTTAGATAGTCATATTTTTGTTCCTAGACTAAATTAGTCATTCACATTAGTCATTTTTAGTAGTATTACTTATTAGCTAGTCATATATTTTAACTTGACTAAATTATTAATTTATGTTAGTCATTTTTAAGTTTCTTAATATTGCTAACTTTTGGTAGTATTTCACTTGGAAAAGTTGTGGTGACTAAATCTGTTAGTCACCTAGTCACTAATTCCACCATTTTCTACTAGTGTCTGGATCCCATGGCCCCTACCTAAAGGAACAAAGAAAATGGGGGGGGAGATATCAAAGTGGATAGACAGATTCCTGATGAGTCAATCATTTTTCAACAATATGGTGGGTATTAAATCGTACATTATTCCATCATTAATCTCCGGTCATCTGTTGATAGTGCTATCCTAGAATGGGGAGGATATGAGGAGATCATACACATTAAAATTTAATCCAAGATGGATACATTTGGAATTTTTTAATTCACTAGTTTATGATGTTTGGAACATGCCCTTGACACCTCCTCCACATAATTTTATGGCATTCATTCTCTAAAATTAAATGCACTGAAAAAGGAGGCACACTCATGGATTAAAGGTAAGAAGATGGAGGGAAATAGATCTTTACTTGAGATAGACAACTCACTTTAGTTATTTAATCATAATGTGTACCCTCAATACTTCTCATACTCATATCAGTCCAAGATTATTATGATAAAGGCTAAAAGGAATTCAATTCTTCAGTCACACGAGGAATATATCTGAATGAAAATTCGGGTTGTATGTATTAAAGAGGGAGACAAAAACTCCTAATAATTTCACCAAAAATTCTACCTGAGGAAACATTTCAAATCCATAAGGAAGATATGGGACTCTGATGGTAATGAATTTACCACACAATTTTCTTTGGAATATGCAACTATATCTCATTTTAAGGGACAATTTATAGCTCATGATCATGCTTTTTCCTCTTAATTAGGCTTTATTTCTCTCATGCTTAATATTTTTATCGAGGAGGATAATGATAAATTAGGACATACTATATTGAGAGAATAGTTGAAAGAGACTCTGAGGGAATGTGAGAATGAAAATATTCCTAGTCTGGATGGGTGGGGGGTTTGATTATTTACGCATTCCATGGATCTCATGTTACCAGAAATTTTGGTGATTGCTAAGGAATCTAGGATTAATGGTTTTATTTTGGGGGATATCAATGCCACATTCATAACTTTGATACCAAAGAAGGAGAACCCTAAGACATTTGCATACTTTAGGACGTATCCCTCTGCAATTCAGTATATAAAATAATTTCAAAGTTGATCGTGTGTAGATTCAAGCCGATTTTGTCGAAACACATCAATTAAGAACAATTCGGGTTCATTTAGGGTAGACAAATATCGAACGCCATCGGCATAGCTCTGGAGATACTTCACACTATTATGTCCCAGAAGAAAAAAACTTGTCTCCTCAAGGTGGATTTGATCAAAGCATACGACTGCAGTGACTAGGAATTTCTTAAATTGGTATGGATCAAAGAAAATATGTCACATTAGAGGAAATTTCATCCTAAAAATGCCCATGAAATTTTCACAGACATAATATGTAAACCAATCAAAATCCTTTAAATTTAAAAAGAGGTACATATAAATATTTTGGATGGAAAGTAAATAAATAAATAACTACTTTTTTTAATTGTATTTTTGGCTTATCTCCTTATCAGTTTAGTCGAATTTCAAGTGTAGACACTCGTTAGATTCGGAATTAAATCCACAACCAATGAGTACCCATTATGCATACTTCTAAGAAGACCCACATTGAGTGTGTTCAACACGTTTTTTTAATATGTCTACAATTTTTGTTAATGTGGGTCTTTTCAGAAGTATGTATAATGGGTACTCATTGGATGTGGAATATAATTCTTCATCCAACGGGTTTCTACACTTGAAATTTTGGTAAATATATAAGGTGATAACCAAAAAATACAATTAAACATGTAGTTTTATTATTTTCCCTCCAAAATTCATAATTATTATTTTATTATTTTCCTATTAATTTACTATTTTTCCTTATGAGGCCACTTTTAGGCTGAAATTTCCTCTAATTCCTTTGAATATTTTCTCAATTATGGCGTGCATTAAGACAACTAATTTTGTTGTTATTATTAATGGGATGCCATCTCAATTATTCTCTACACATAGAGGGTTGAGACACAGTTTCACTCTGTCCCCCATTCTATTTCTCTTGGTGATTAATAGTTTGAGAAAAAAAATGTGGGATGTAAGGGACAAATGATTAATTTCAAGGATAAGAGTATCCAAAAAAAAGATGTTTTTCATTTAATATTTGTCGATGACCTATTATTTGAGGGAGGGCTACAATTGGTGAATGGACATGTATTCATAACATCATCAATTCATTTGGATATGCAACATGATTATGTATGAATAACACAAAATATATCCTGATTCATAACGGTATAGAGGAAGCGGTGGTCAAGAACATTTGTGTGCTCTTTGGATGTTTTTCAAGCCATATTGATGAAGGAATAGTAAACCTAGGGTTCAAGATGAAGCCGAACAGATATTGCAACAAGGATTGGGATTGGTTGGTAGAGAAGTTCCACAAGAAGCTAGATTATTGGAAAGATAGATGGTTGACGATGGGAGGTAGAATGATAATGTTAAAAGTGGTGCTAAAAAATATCTTAGTATATTGATGCACCTATTTCTACTGCCTCGTGAAATTATTGAAAGGATTCAATTGATCATGGGACTCCTTTTATGGGCAGGGACACAACTTTCAAGGAAGATACATTTTTTTTAGTGGCCACAAATAGCTACACCAATTGATGAAGGAGGCTAGGGGATCATAGACCCTTCTACTTTCAACATGGATTTGATGATAAAAAACATGTGGAGGGTTGTGTCCAAGTCCGATATATGACCACTTATTATAAAGGAAAAATACATGTACGAACAATCTTTCTCAACATGGGTAAGCAATGGGCCAAGGAAGAAAGAAAATGCATCTTACATCTAGAGGAGTTTGATGAAAATATTACAATGGCTTCTAGGCTATTTTCATTAGGGGGTCAGTGATGGGTCTAAGATTAAGATCAGCTTAGATGTTATTAAAGGTATGATCGAAAACCATTCGTTATCTTTTCATATTCTTAACTTCAACCATGGAAAAGATATACACTTTCTCAAACATATAATTCAACAAGGCTTCCATAATATAGACCTGCAAGACTTGACAAGGGCAAGGGACTTAGCTGGGATGCCAGATGCATATTTTTGTGAATGGGAAAATTATATCACTAAACGTCGAAATGCAGACATCACCCTCAGTGATCAAGAGGACTACATGTCATGGGGAGGCATACTAAAAAATGGTTTGTCCATGGTCAAATACATATACAATAGTCTTCCCAAGAAAGAGAGAGATTTTTTTTTCCAAAATGGTTTTAGGTCATATGTAAGTGGGATCTTCATAAAAAAATTAAATGTTTCAGTTGGTTGGTAATTCATGACAGAATATTGACATGGAACAACCTATAGCGAAGAGTATTTTTATGTCTTTGAATTTGTCTTATGTGTAAGAGGGGAATAAAATACATAACTCATTTGTTTCTCCATTGTTCATTTGTGATGGCACTATGGGATGGGATCTTGGAAAATTATAACATCACCTCTTCGACATTATCAGGCATTGCATTCTTTCCTACACTCATGGTTCAAATCCCAAATAAGCTTCAGAACCATCCCTCTATACATCACATTCTCCATTTGGATCAGCCACAACGCTCTTATATTTGAACAAAAAGGAGCAGTGATTCAAGAAGATGTCATAAATAAAATGGCATATTTTAATGAAATTGGACCATCGAATAAGAGGAACAACTATAGGAAATTCAAATTCAAATAAATTTGGCAAGTATTCCTTGTGGGATTCTTTGACAGTGCATGCTCTAGGAGAAAATGTGAGTGCGGTGGATCCATAGTCATTAAGCCAAATATTTTTTTCCATTTTTGGTGGGAAGGTGGACAGGGAAAAAACAATAAAGTAGAGGTCATAGCTCTTTGTGGAGTCCTGATAGTGGAAAAATCGATTTGTATGGAGAGTATTCAGATATATGGTGATGCTAAGGGCATAATAGACTGGGTGAAGGACTACAATAGCTTCAGTCCACCCATATTAATTAACTGTATGAAGTGTATCATAACGGTGGTAAGCACCTTCCACCATGCCAATTTTGACCACATATATAGGGAGAAAAATAGGACAAAATAGTTACTTTCCAAGAGAGGAATTTCTTGGGATCCAAGTGTTATCACTTAGAGAAAACCATGGTTGCAGGAAAAACTCTAAAGTAACCTCAAAAATCTTTGAGGTTGAAAGTTAGCCCTTCAACCTGAGGAGGGATCTCTCTTTAACTCAACTACTCAAGGTCACTATATAGTAGAAGGTTTATAGATTCAGTTCTATGGCTAAATTTGTCTAAGAAATGATGAAATTTGGTTGGGCTATGTGGATATTACACCATTGGGCATGGACTCTAACCCTATCAGGTGATATTACTTACATATTCGATGAGAAAAACACAAAAGCAGGGTAGCAATAATTCCTTTGACATCTTAAGGAATTTACAAGAAAATGAAGGAAGTTAGTATAAAAGGTTAAATGAAAAACAATTATTAATGCTTGAGAAATAAAGAAACAAGAGCATAAACTATGAATCCTAATCTCACATGCTCATTTTTCGAGACATGAAGAAAGATTTGAAACAATGAAAACAAACAGGGAACTATGACACAAAACCCTCTTTAAACACTCATGAAAATTGTATTCATTAATATCTGCTCAATAAATACACAAGGATGTTATGTTTCAAATAAACACCAACCCTGTTTCATTCTACAATCCCTGTTTTTATTAAAAAAACCATAACTTACAACATTTTCCAAGCAAAACTTAATTACAAAGCCTAAAAATAATAATGTACTTCATCAAATACATGGATATAGAAAATTCCTAATCATATCTGCATCTAAAGATCATGTTGTTGTTGGAGTCATTGCTGGAGATAAGGATCACCATGTCAAATTTGATGAGGTGGCATCCAAGTCAACAACTATCCATGAGGTTTTCCCTCACGAATTTATGAAAAATAGGGTTCAGTGGTCCCTTCAAATCTCTAGAAAAAAGGGTTAAGTGGTCCCTTCGAATCTCTCAAACCGTGACACCTGTGTAAAAAATGAGAGACATTTTTGTTAATGGGTCCATTATTAACAAAAAACTCTTTTAAATTTGGAAAATTCGTTTCCAGCTACTCAAACTGCGCCTGAAGTTACTGCCTTTTACAAGAAAAATCAAGTAAAACTGATTTTTTTGCTAACATTTGCTTAATGAGCGCTCATTTGATAGATGATTGTTCATCTGCTAATGTGTGCTTTATCAACACACTTTTTTAGACATAAGACAAAATTTGAATTTTTCCTTTTCGACGTGTGCTTTATCAACACACTTTTTTAGACATAGACAAAATTTGAATTTTTCCTTTTCACTGTGATACCCTAAAAGTCAGTTCATCTTAAAATTAAAAAAAAAACTTGTTTATTATACATTTTCGTTGACACTTTCGTAAAAGCTTTAAAAAATTATAAACTAAAAAATGGGATAACACCAAATAAGTTTTATTTTTATGCTTTTGAACATCATGATTAATGTTGACAACATTAATTACTCATATAAGGTTCGGTATTTTGAAGGACTGTCATAATCTTGGGATAAATGTAATGTATAAACTGAATAGTAGCAGGAATACCCTGGCATATTTTTCATTATTGAAGGCATAGGCAATACTAATCTAAATAGCAGTAAGAAATTATACATTATGATACACAACGTTGAAAATTTAAAAATCAAATTGAGATGTTTTTTTCCTCCAAAAAAGGCTAACAATTTGGTCGTGCTCCATTGGAGCTAACACTGATTGACTTTTCTTCAGATTCAGAAATTTAGTATGGATTAAAACAAACCATAATTGACATGCGTGAGAAACAATAATTGACTTTGCTCCATTGTGTTTGGATGCACAGGATTCCTTTCCCACATTTCAAAACTAATTGACTTTATTGCATTACCATTACCGTTGGATCCTAATATAGTTAGGCAAGACAATACTCACCATTAACTTTGCTCCATAACCTTCGGGTACACATCATGCCCTAAATTTTAATTTTTAGTAGTGAAAATTGTAAAATAGGGGAGAGGCTTCTATTGTTGTGCAAGGACTAGTAGTAGTTATAGCACTGGTCCCACACATCCATAAAAAAAATAAATGACAAAATCACTAAAATATGCACAGAAATATTTGATATTAAGTTATATAAGTTATATAAATATGTCCAAAATGGGCCCAGTTTTTTACTAGACCAACAACTGTCATACACCAAGTCTTAACATCACAAGTTGACAAGACCTATTGTCTCAAGTACCTCCAATTTTGAATTACCAGCTAAGGCAAAATGCACTACAAAACATTAAAATTCTTTCCATCCAAAATTACAGTCATCCCATCAAACAATCACCCACTAATTTTGAATTGGGGCAATAGATCCCATTGTTGAGTAACACCTGGACAAGGAATGGGTAACACCTGCACAAGGACTGGGTAACACCTGCACAAAAATAGGTGAAATGTGTGTCAGCCATATGTACATGTTTGTTTAACCATTCATCCTATTGAAGACATTAAATGACACCATTCAATTCAGGAAGTAGTTCACCCAACATTTCATTTCAAGAATTAAACACAACAGCCCTAGAATTATAGGAATTAAATTCAGGAAATCATTTCAATTCAGGAATTAAATGCAGGAAAGCACAAGGATCAACCATGAAAGCTTACTAACCATTGGATCATGTACAAATCACTCCACAACATAGAATTAAATTTGGGAGATGGAAATCCATGCCAATCTTCCCTACCAATAAAATTCTAGATCATAAAACTATAAAACATCAACTCTTACTGCATTTGAAGCATTCATTATACTCTTAAGCTACTACTGACATACATTCAAAGTTTTCAAACAGTTTTCCATTCATTTTGTAGACATACAATCGTTTTCAGACAGTGTTCTAGACATACAGACAGAGTGTGCTCAGTGTTACATTCCAGAAAAAGTGTGTGCAGAATGTTACATTCATTCTCTTCATCCAGACAGAGTGTGCTCAGTGTTACATTCTAGACAGAGTGTGTGCACATTGTTACAGTCATTCTCTTCATCAGTTGCTAGAGCGTTGTTGGAGACATACAAGTATTTCGTTGTTCTTGAATAATGTTATTCAAGATATTGAGTACTTTATCATTATTTTAGTTGAGAAAATATGTTAAGTTTATAAGTAATGAGATTATGTTTATAAGAAAATCACGTAGATTAAAGAATTTATGTGTTCAAACTAGCTTACTAAGACACTCCAAATTAACTACTCCAAATTTCAAGTTGGAATTTTTCTAAACCTTTAAGTTCAATATTGAGTAAAATATTTCAAGAAATCATTCCAACACACAGTCCCCTAAGAACAATGCCCTTCAAAATTGATAAGAATAGAAAACTACTAACTACATAGGAACAGTGCCTGTGTGCCATTGAACCCACCGTACAAGCTGTCGTTGTTTTAACAAAAATGGGAAGCAAATCAGGTAGAGGGTTTTCCTACGAAAAACTAAGGATTCTGAGTTGGGTGTTGAAAGCTGAGGAAGATTGGCACAGTACATCAATTTGTGTGGAGCAAATGTAGTTGTCAGCATTCAGGCTTTAGAGGCATGGGAGGCAATAGAATACAGTATCAATTTTTAAGCTTCAAATCTAGTTTCCTATAGTATAGATGTAGTTGCCTCGTTCAGGGTTTAGAGGCATAGGAGGCAATAGAATACAGTATCAATTTTTAAGCTTAAAATCTAGTTGCCTCTAGTATAAATGTAGTTGCCTCCTCCTTTTGTTGTGCTTATTAACTAGATTTGGATATTGACTTTATACTGTATTTTGAATTGATTTTATGTTAAGCTAATAAGTAATGAGAGTTATGTTTATAAGAAAATCACGTAGATTAAAGAAGTTATGAGTTTCAAACTAGCTTACCAAGACACTCCAAATTAGCTACTCCAAATTTCAAGTTGGAAATTTTCTAAACCTTTAAGTTTAGTATTGAGTAAAATCTTTCAAGAAATAGTTCCAACACACAGTCCCCTAAGAACAGTGCCCTTCAAATTTTATAAGAACAACAACCTACTAACTACATAGAAACAGTGTCTGCGTGCCATTGAACCCACTTTATAAGCCATCATTGTTTTAACAAAAATGGGAAGCAAATCAGGTAGAGGGTTTTCCTAAGAAAAACAAAGGATTCTGATTTGGGCATTGAAAGCTGAGGCAGATTGGCATGGTACATCAATTTGTGTGGAGAAAATGTAGTTGTCAGCGTTCAGGCTTTAGAGGCATAGGAGGAAATAGAATACAATATCAATTTTTAAGCTTAAAATCTAGTTGCCTACAGTATAAATGTAGTTTCCTCGTTAAGGCTTTAGAGACATAGGAGGCAATAGAAAACAATATCAATTTTTAAGCTTAAAATCTAGTTGCCTACATTACAGTTCTAGTTGCCTACAGTATAAATGTAGTTTCCTCCTCCTTTTGTTTTGCTTATTAACTAAATTTGGATATTGACTTTATATTGAGTAAAATATTTCAATAAACAGTTCCAACACACAGTCCATGTTAAAACATGCACTTACTAATTTTAGACAAGTCCATGTAGCTAACAGCCATGTAGGTATCACATATCTTTCTCATGCTGATATTACAAGTAATACATAATTGAAATACAATATAATGAAAAATTAATTCACAATAACAATGTAATTCAAATTCAATTATTTAGGTAAACCAGGTCTGTTCCACATCAATGTCAATTAATTCACAACAAACAACTAAAGGTTTCACGTTGTTAGCAGTAATATTGGTATTCATACATAATTATAGTTTACTCTATACAGTTGTACTGTAATAATTATAAAATTTCTTAACAATGTTGGAAATTGTAGGTTGTTTTAGCCATGCCAAGAGTTTCTATTTCATATCGGATAAGGAACAGGAGGCGAGGGAGAAGGGTGGCTCAACTGCGGAGTAGTTCATCAGATGAGGATGTTAATGCTCCCAATGCTCCCAAAAATGTAGTTGAAAAGGAACTTGTGGTAGCAGATCATCCCATCCCACCATCAGCCACAGAGCCACCTTCAACCACAGTACAAGGCGCAAGTTCAACAAAGAAAATCAGTTCCATCAGAGGCTAGACAAAGAAAGACATGCTCGATGCAATTGATGACATCGAGTTTAAGGGATATTCAATCCGCGCATCTACAAAAAAACATGGTATTGCTACCTCTAACATACATTATTGGATAAATGGCTTGACTAATACAAAGTGTAGAGGGCCTATTACAATTATGACTGAAGAGGAGGAGGATGAGGTGGTCGATCGGTGTAAGGAGATGGCGCAATTGGGACATGGGTTAGAGCTTATACAACTTAAATCCACTATAGCTCAAATCTGTCAAGGGAGGCCAAACCCGTTTAAAGATGGTTTTCTTGGTAAGTCATGGTGGACTGGGTTTAAAAATAGGCATCCAAACCTTGTGTTACGTATAGCGGAGGGCCTTGACAGAGACCGGGCTTTAAATCTACGCCCTACAATTGTTTCCAAGTTATATAACACTCTTTCTGCTGCATATGACCAACACTCATATGCCCCAAACTATATATGGAACTGTGATGAAACAGGCTTACAAGAAGGAAGAAATTGTGGTATGCGGGTAATTGCCAAGAGGGAGTAGAAATGTGCCTAAGATATTGCCTAAGAGCAGGGAGTGGATCACAATTCTTGCCTGTGTCAATGCAATTGGTTCATCAATACTAGGATTTTATCTATTTAAAGGCAAAACTCAACTAAAAAATTATATACAGAATTGTGAACCAAGGGCATGCATGGTTGCACATCCACATGCATGGATGAAAAAGGAACTATTCTTGAATTGGATTTGCCACTTTTCTGCTTCTGTACCGGGTGGTGTCTCGCCTAAAAATAGGAACTTACTGATTTTAGATGGCCATGGAACCCACATGGCTGTGCAGACAATCGAGGAGGCCAATAAGTTGGGCATTGTCCTGTTAACATTGCCGGCTCATACCACTCACATATTGCAGCCCCTTGATGTGAGCGTGTTTGGGCCTTTTAAGAACTATTTCAGGGTCAAGCGAGCTTCATGGATGGCAAAGAATCTAGGGGTGGAAGTAAAGAGGTTTGAGCTAGCTGAGCTTGCAAGTAAAGCATTTAAAAGGGCTCTCACACCTTCTAATATCAAGGCTGTATTTAGGAGGATTGGTGTATGGCCACTCAATTTTGATGCTCTTATGCATAATACCGGTTGTAGCCAAGCATTTGAAGTGGAAGGTCAAGAAACAGAGAACTTAGAAGAGCATGTTGGTTCCCAAGAAGATGTAGCTGCTTCTGAAGGTATAATGTCCCTTTCTGAAGGGTTGTTTAATGGTGGTGATGATGCTGAGCATGTTAGTGAGACACAGTTCAGTCATGAACCAACTAACATTATCAATGAGGCTATGACACCCACTGATGCAGCTGACAATGAGAAATTGACCATGTCAACCCAAGTAAGTGCACCATCATGGCTGGCAGAGGTCGTGATGAATATCATTGGAAATAATGTATCTACCACCAATGAGGATGAAAGCATGGACATGCCTTCACAACCATCAGGGTTGAACACCGAACTTGTTCATTATTTTGTGGACAATGGATCATTGGAAGAGGAGCCTATTTAGCATGAATTACCTGAAGAAGACAACAATGGGGACCAATCAGTTGTCCCAGAAGATGAAATCCAAGTGCCAGTTCCGAAGGAGCATGGGGCAACATAAAACCAGAGTTTACTTGGTGCATTCCTAAAGCTACCAGTTGAGAGATTGAAGGCCTCATCAAGGAACTCAACATAAGATTATCTTCGTTTAGGGAGGAGTTCATAATTTCTCACATCTGAAGATTATATGAATTTAATGTTCAATTCTAAATGTAAAAAGAATGAAATTCAGGAAGCTAAAAAGAGAAAGAAGGAGTTAGCCAATGAAAAGAGGGCTACAAGGATTGCAACAACAGAATATTGAGCAAAGGAAAGGTTGGAAAGGAAAAAAGAAAGGGAAGATAAGGAACATCAAAAGCAATTGGAAAGGCAAGAGAGAGAGGCAAGAAATGTTCAGCAAGAGTTGGAAAAAGGAGGAGGGGTGGCAAGAAGAGAATACCATGGTTCAAGCAAGTTTGAGGCAAATAGATTGATTTCTAACATGCTGGAACACATTGCAGAGAAGACACCATCATTCCAAGACCTGATTAACATCCAAGTCCCCAACTATCAGGCATCGGTTAGGCCCACCTCTTATAACCCTACCAGTGCAGGTTTGAATCCTAAGTGTGTTTATATGACACCTGCAGTCAGTGCTGGGGTTAGTAACACAAGTGGACACTTGGGCTACTTAGCCCCACCATGGCTACATGGAGCAAATTGGAGTCAACCATATGCCAACATTCAGGCACATCCTAATCATCCAATGTTGGGCAGTCCACCATACTTGGGTAAGGAATTCAACTCAACAATTTTGGGAAATGCGGGAAATGGAAGCCATCAAGCATAGGGGTGCCATGGCTTAATTTTTGTAACCACAAGACACTGTGATTTTGGTAAGGATCAAATAGGTTTTCTAATGATAGCATCCATGGAAGTTTGGGAAGCTACAAACAGTTTCAAATTAGTATGTATAAAACAATGTCTAAATCCTATAAGTTTGTTAATCTGTTGAAGTTATAGACTTAGCCTATATCAGAATCTTTATGAAGTTATATATCAAACAGTTTATAATTCCTACGTATCAAACAGTTTATAAATCATACAAGTTTGTTAATATGTTGAAGTTATAGCCTTAGCCTATATCAGATGTTTTATGAAGTTATATATCAAACACTTTCTAATTCCTACATATCAAATAGTTTCTAATTCCTACAAGTTTTTTAATCTGTTGAAGTTATAGCCTAGCCTATATCAAGTTTTTTATGAAGTTATATATCAAGCACTTTCTAATTCTTACATATCAAACAGTTTCTAATTCCTACAAGTTTTTTAATCTGTTGAAGTTATAGCCTAGCCTATATCAACATTTTTATTAAGTTATATATCAAACACTTTCTAATTCCTACATATCAAACAATTTCTAATTCCTACAAGTTTGTTAATCTGTTGAAGTTATAGCCTTGGCCTATATCAGATTTTTTATGAAGTTATATATCAAACACTTTCTAATTCCTATATATCAAACACCTATATATCAAACAGTTTCTAATTCCTACAAGTTTGTTAATATATTGGATTTATAGCCTTAGCCTCAGTGTCTAACTTGCTCACTTGCAAAGGCATAATACCAATCATCAATCACACCATTAAAAAAGGTGATAGCTGGTGCCATCATTTTTGTTATTTAGAGTGAAGGGAAAACCCAAATTCATTGATAGAAGTCAGTCATAATCTTTATGAATAGTGATTAAGAACAGAGTTAGGAACAAATTAAGAACAAATTATGAGCAGATTTAAGAAAAAATTATGAATAGAGTTAAGAACAAATTCTAATTAATCAGATTAGTGGGAAACAAACCTATATCATCACAGAGCCTTTGCAAACTTCATCAATCAAAACCACTCAATAAAAAGGAGGTGAAAATTCGTTACAAATTTCATCAATGAAAATCACTCTGAAAATGTGTCTTGCAATGAGAACAACCCTGCTTGAATGATCCTACCTCTTAATTTATTAAAAATAAGTGGATTATAAAAATCATAACTGCAAACCAATGATACCCTAAACAATCAACAGAGGGTGTGAACAAAGAAATTGAATTGATAATTGAATTCAACATTATTAACAACACAACCTGATTGCATCTAAACAAACTATCCCTTGAACATTACATGCTCTTTAATGAACATAAACAGATACCAATAATCCTGTTAATTAACAAGTATATCAACACGGGGAGCAAACCAGTAGTCATATAAAATGAAATTGTGTGAGGGAATCAGATAAAATAAATAATGCTAACAAATTCTAATTAATCAGATCATTGGGCAACAAACCTTTATCATCAAAATTCATTGCAAACTTCATCAATCAAAACCACTAATAAAGAGGAGGTGAAAATTACTCGCTAACATCACCAATAAAAATTATTGAATAAAGGAGGATACTCTGAACAAAGAAACTGAATTCATAAGCAAAAAAGGTCTATGACACCAAATTCCAACTTGGATTTTGGCCCATTGCCCCACTTTGAAAATGTGTCTTGCAATGAGAAAAACCATGATTAAATGATCCTACCTCTTAATTGATTAAAAAGAATTGGAATATAAAAATCATAACTGCAAACCAACGATACCCTGAACAATCAACAGAGGGTGTGAACAAAGAAATTGAATTCATAATTGAATTCAACATTATTAACAACACAATATGAGAATTTAGACAACATTATTAACAACACAGTATGAGAAAATGTCATGAAATTAATTGAAAACATGTACAAAATATAAAACATTATTAACATATTCGGCTCTGTGGTGGTTGTACCAATATTTAAACATCAAAATATCAATTCACAGAAAACCATAAACCTAAACCCTATATCTCAATTTACACAAATTGCTTTTAATTAACACAAAAACCCTACCCTAAACCTCAATATTACCAACAGAGTATAAGAAAATGACATAAACCCTAAACCTTATATCTCAATTTATGATAGTATGAGAAAATGCCACCATTATTAACAACACAGTATGAGAATTTAGACAACATTATTAACAACACAATATGAGAAAATGTTATGAAATTAATTGAAAAAATGTCAGAATATAAAAGATTATTAACATACTCGGTTTTATGGTGGTGATACCAATATTTAAACATCAAAATATCAATTTAAATAACACTATAAACCCTAAACCCTATATCTCAATTTACAAAGATTGCTTTTAACTAACACAAAAACCATACCCTAAACATCAACATTACTAACACAGTATGAGAAAATGACAAAAACCCTAAACCCTGTATCTCAATTTACATATATTTCTTCTAATTAACACAAAAAACCTATTGAACCCTTAGTTAAACTGAGAGGGGGGGGGGGGGGTGAATCAGTTTAACACATACATGGACTTTTCAAACCTTTTATTAAAACTTATCTACACCTTAATTTCATGTTCAATGAGTAATCATAGAATGTGAGCAGCAAGTATTAGTGTAATGTAACAACAGCAAGTATTAAGAAGATGATATAAACCATATCAACACATAAACATCATGCACAAGGACACCAGATATAAGTGGAAACCCATAAAGGGAGAAAACCACATCTTATTATTGTTGTGATGCAAAGGCAAGCTCCAACTCCCTCTCACCACTGATTTTCTGTAGGCACCAACCTACAGGAGGCTCCTACCTCAATTCAGCAAGCTACGACTTGCAAGGAAGCTCCAACTCCCATCAATTTTCTGCAGGCACCAACCTATAGGAGGCTCCAACCTCAGTCAGCTACAACTGAAATCTATCAAGCTACAACTTGATAGGGAAGACCCAACTTCCTTATTCTATCAAAAGAAAACATTTTATGATTTACCTTGGATATCAACTCTATTCTGTAGCATCTCTTTCTGCTCCTCCTTCTTCTTATCTTCTTTGCCTCAATTCTTCATAATCTACATTCTCTAACCTCACTCTCTAACTTTTTTATGCATATCAATGTGATATTATTTATAGAAATTCCCTTATGGGTGTTATCATTCCTCAGGGAATTTGAAATGGACATCCATGCCTCTTTGCCTTCTGCCTTCTCATGTATTTTACCCGCTCATTTAGAAAAATATAACAATATGCATTAATTTCAATATTACAGTGGGATTTTTGTTTTCTTCCGGAGACTTTCCAATGCATCACAAACAGTAAAATCAATTATAACATTTACATTTACATTTTCAGTTACATAAAAACAATTTCACTCCGTCCATTTTCTGGCCTTTGGCTTTGCTGGATTTGTCTTTTCTGCTGCTGTTAAGAAACTGTTCTGCGTACTTTTTTCACTATCTTCTGCATATTCTCCAACTTTCTATGCTTGTAAACCTGTCAAATTCATTCCTGTGCATATTCCTGTTCCTG